>OX418220.1:12895926-12924949 GCA_948455865.1 Conomelus anceps
GTGTGAACAGGCCCGTTACAACACGAAGATTTCAAAATCTATCAGCCTTCCTCTCCTTTAGCTACTTTTCAAAATTTCCAATTTCCGGTGTAATTACACTGTTTTGATTCAAACAACACAAAAGTTAAATATTTGAGGCAAAATAACAATTACAGAGTTATTATTTACTCAGTTACTTTTGAAAGTCATGCCGACAGGATAATTCGCTAAACAATTATATAAGTGCATTTAACAGACAAACAGAAAAATGTCATATAAAAACAAAGGGTTGCAGCTTCGTATCTTTATCATGAAGCAATCTCATTGGTTGAAGCTGAATATTCAAGTATAGCATTGCAATATTGCGATATTGAAGCTCATATTAAAGAAATGTATCAATGTAAAGGAGTACTTGATTCAACATGAATTTTGCTTAAAGCTAAATATTCAAGTATGATATGGTACTATGGTAATATTAAAACTCATATTCATGAAACATGACATATTAAATATGTCAAATAACAGAATACTTGATACTACATAAATTGATTGAAGTTCAATACATCTTTATTGCCAATAAAAAAAACAAATACAAAAAATCTATAAAACGAATTCTTAATATACAAGAGAAAATTTATTAAACAATTTGACAATAAATTTAAAATTTCTTGGCACCACCGAGCAAGGGAAACCCCTGTCAGTAATGATTTTGAAATATTGAAGTATGCTTTGGCAATATTGAATGAAGCTCATATTCAAGAAATGTGTCAAGTAAGAAGTACTTGATTCTACATGAATTTTGTTTAGAGCTAAATATTCAAATGTGGTATGGTACTATGGTAATAATAAAACTCATATTCATTCAATATTTGCAATATTGAATGAAGCTTACATTCAAGAAATATGTCAACTAACAGACTTTTTGGCACAAATCCTTTATATAAGATGTGAAGGTTTCGATTTGAATCGCTATTTTTGTGCAACGTTAATTTCTTTCTCTAAGCTTACAAACTGTATGATTTTCCTTTTTCTTATTCTGACTCCTCTTGTCTTTTCTGTCTTCTTCCTTCCTTAGCAAGTCCACCCATTTCTTTGACGAGGTGATAAGGTAATGGACAATAAATTCATGAGCTGTGTGAACAAAGGAAACGCTTCACACAATTCCAGGACAATCTAGTTGGTGTTTAATGATAAATGGACGGAATTGATTTGCTAAAAGGAAGGAAGGAAGGAAAGAAATAGAAATAGGGGTGTCGAGAGAAGGAAATAAATACGTTCTCGGAAACTGAAATGGTCCAGTCGAATGGCCGGTCTTTAACTGATAAAAGATCCAGACATAATAAAGAAAGGGTAGGAATTGTTTCCTTTCTCGTATCTGAACGCTGGTCACGAGTGGTGCGTGAGAAGGAGAGAAGGAGTGATGAAGGAGCGAAAAAGAGAAGGAGACAGAGTGATGAAGGAGGGAGAAAGATAAATAGTCGGGATAGGGAAAAGGAAGGTAATGATATCGAGGTATCATTATCTGGCTTTTGTTCGGGGTGAGAACTCTCCTGGGAAACTATCAACAACTAACTCTATTGGTCAGCAGCCTTTCCTCTCAGTACTTGGGATCATTTGATCAAGATTTTCATCAGTTAGTGGCATTGAAATGTCACTATAATAGGGCTGCAGGGATGAACTAGTAGTGTACTGTGCTCACCCTTGAGAAAGGACGTATTAGGTATTATAACAGCATCATAATTCGTTATTTTAATTAATTTTATATTTGAAAAAATATCAAGATTTCCCAGTTGGTAGCATTTAAATAACAGCTCTGCATGGCACTGCGCAGTGTACTTAAGATTAGGTGTTACGGTGGCATTATAATAAATCGTAATTTCAATTAATTTTGTAGCAGAAAACAAGAAAAAAAGGTTATATCACTAGAAATTAGTTACAGTATTATCAAAACTATTATTAGAAACAATCTGTCAACTGTCAGCACCTAGTAACTTCAGACTCCCGGAATAATGTTTCTAATAAGGTACTTGTCTACTGATAAAAACGTTTTACGTGTTTTAGACTGATCTCAACTCCAATAAGTAATATGAATGAGAATAGACTAATCTAATCTAATCTAAAACAAACAGAGCAGCTCTTGAAGATTGGATAAATTACAGTACACGTTGAATTTAATTACATTTCCAGTATCGCAAGTTAGTTTGAAGTGACTGACAATTGAATAAACTGACAAATATACTGTAGATCAGAAATCACATGTATTTTAATGTACAGAAATATTCAAGGAGAAGGAAAATATTTCAATCATTTGATTCTCCCACACTTCAAACGAAACGTAACTCCAAAGTTCATGGAAAAAGAAAAGTTCATATTTGAATTATTAGAAAATTAGTTTGAAGAAACTGACAATTTAACAAACTGACAAATATACAGAAACAGAATTTATTAATTTGGAATTCCTCAAAGTGCTATTAATTTGTACTGAAGACTTCAATGCTGTTGTTAATATATGCCATTGCGGATGTCTTCAGTATAAATTAATAGCACTTAAAGGAATTCAAAATTAATAAATTTTATTAGAAGTTGCAATATCGAAAATTAATATCTTGTTTAAAATCTTGTCTACTCCAATCAAAGCTTCTTTGGTGCTATTGTTTGACTAATAAAATTACGACGACACCAGGAACGATTATTTTGAATACCCTTTTAGTTTTGATATAATTTTATTTTGTACATCAATTTATTGAAATTATTCAAATTGGAATTCTTTTCATAACATAACACAGATTAGAATCTAATTACATTAGAAATCAACTCGTATTAGTAGTTGCTGCAAAATATCATGGAAGTTTTACTAATGCATTGTAATTTATAAATTATTATTAAACAGGGCCTAAATCAAATTTTATATTGTTTTATGCATAAAGTGGTTTACAAAATACTGAAGAATGGAAATATGACGACTGTCCATATAAGGGAAGTGATAGCCGAGTGCCGTAGCAGGTATCTGTTCAATCAGAGATAAGCTACGAAACTCCTGGGCCATCTTTGTAAGGGTGACCGATTGGATTGGCCAGCAAAAAAATACTGTTCTTTGCTGTAAAATCACTTTTCGGTGGTTCGGAACACATCTAAAACTGTTGGTTCAACTCTTCAGTCTCCATTATCCAATTCATTACCCACGCACAGGTCTCAGACCTATGTGGGTTTCATCCTCCGAAAAAAAATATATATTCATGGAAGGTTCAAGTAGTAAATTGTGATTGTAATTGTTAATTGATCAAAACAGATTTCAATCTTATTCCATTAGAAATCGTATTTGTAATTACAGCAAAATCTCATGGAAGTATTTACTAGTACATTGTAATATATAAATTATTATAAAACAGGCCCCAGATCAAATTTTTCTCTCATTTAGGCATGAAGTGACTTGAAAAATACATGACGACTATTAAATATGCACCTCTTCAGAAATTACTATCGTTTGGAAGTCAGGTCAAACGTCACGGGTTCGCTGGAGGGTGTTGGGGGGTGAAAGGGAAGTTGGTAAGGCGGCAACATAAAGTGTGCAAATCCCACGGGCTTACCACATCCTTCCCTTTAGAATTTCCAGCAGGCGTTTCCTTCCTTCCTGCTTTCCTATTGGTTGTCCTGTTCCCTTCCTTCCCACCACCCCATAAAAGGAACCTAAGCCCGGGAAGACGTTGCCTGCATCTCAAGATGGCGGGAAACTGTTGGTTGAGCGGGGGTGCTGCTAGGAGCATCACATCAAGAAAACAATTTCGAATGAACTCAAGCTGAGCGGTTGAATCGTATGCTCCCCCTTCCCTTTCCCCGCGACGACGACCAAGAGTTTTAATGTTGTTTTAAAGAGAGGAGAGACATTTATCACAAGCAGAGCGAGCCCCCACTTATTCACGCCGCTCAGCAGGGGGTTTTTCCGACCGGAAAATCCCTGGTCCCGGGATTTTCTACCCCGCTCCTGCTTCGAGTTTCCATCACCCCACTAGAACTACTACTCAACTTGAACAGGCTTCAGAGCAAGGGAGACTTCAACAATTCCTTTCTTTATTAACACGTCAGCGAAAGTTAATTTGCCATCTCCTCTATTCGCTCTTTCTCTCACACACAGTCGCACTCTCTCTCTCACACACACACACACTACCTCACCCTCGCTCTTTCTCTCTTAGCCATTCCTTTATTCCATTGTGTCACCTCCAGCGCGGAAGAGAAAATTAACACACCTTCAAAAACCGCTACAGTAATATTATCAAGCCCCGGAGAAAAGTTAAAAAAAGTGTGAAAGACCATTCAACATTGTTTTAAATACACGGTTGGTTGTTTCATATACCACGATTTTAAATTTTATTTATTTGAAGTTATAAATAATATTTTTATTCGACATCGCAGTAAATTACAGTAAATATAAGAAATTTCTCATCTAAGAATGGTATTTAGTACTGAGCTGACAAAAAATTAATTCTTTTCAATAAGTATCATAGACTAAAGAAATTATAGACTACGGAAATCAAGGCAATAGATTTCCTTATTCTATTATAGTGTTTAAGAATCTTGTGTCTTCTATTGAAGTTTTTCCAGAAACCAGGGTCTTCAATAGAATTATAATTGATTTGTTAAGTTTAAATAATAAATGATGATGCAGGCTGTGCGCAGGGTTTTTGGTCATAATTTTTTCCCGGAGTTTATTGTATTAGATGTTATTAGGGCTTTGAAATGATATCTATTGCTGTGAGGAAAAATGTTTTCATCAATTATTTTGTGAAATATGGGGGTTCAAAGTTGAAATTTTTCTGTTTTTGGGGGCAATTGATCTCACCTATTGATTTTAAACTTTTGATAAATTTTCCATAACTAAAAGACACCATGAGGAATTAAATGACATATTTTTTATTATTTCAATCTAACAGTTTTAAAAAATATTTTTTTGAATAATTGAAATCTTTTACAGATTAAAAAAATATATTTTGAAAAAACGAATTGCTTGGTTGAAGTAAAAAATATGTCATTTTATTCCTCAATGTGTATTTTAGTTACAAAAAGTTTATCAAAGTTTAAAATCACTTGTAGGAGAGATCAATAAAACTATACCGCTAAAACCGAAAAATTTCAACTTTGAACCCCCATACTTCACAAAATAATCGATGAAAAAACTTTTTCTCACAGCAATTGATAACATTTCAAAGCCCCAATAACATGCAATACAATACACTTAGAAACAATTACGAACAAGAACCCTTCAAGGCACAGCTTGACAATGTTATCAAAATAAATAATAATAATAATATCGTGTGACCTGGCTGGCTCAGGTCTGGTGTCAGAGTTATCAGGTCGCACCTGAATAAGTTCAGGGCCTCTGACGTGACTTAACGACTGTTTTTAGGCAGCCGGGACCGACAGCTTAACGTGTCCTCCGAAACACGGGAGTGGCCCGAGGTAAAAACTTTCGGTCAGAATTGGGATCGAACCCGGGACCTTTGGGCTAGCAAACCAGCACTTAACCCACTCGGCTACGGCCACTCCTATCAAAATAAAATAACAATCGTAAAACAGAATTGCATCAAATAATGTAATATTGCACCACTTCACGTACAGTACTCAAATCATATTAGATTTTCTATATTTGAATGTAAGATTCTCAATATTTTAGTGAATTTGCAAGTAAATTTTGGGTTAGCATGAAATAGGCATCAATAAAAATAATTATTATAATAGTTTGGGGTAAGATAGAAACTTAATTTACTACATAAAGTCAAGTAACTTAATTCAACACTTATTGTATAGTAATTTATGCACAGTATTGGTAATATGTGAATAATTTTGAACTGACTCATACTCTTTTTTGAAGTCTTCAAGACTTTATCTCGAAAAGAAGAATACTAATTATTGTCATATTCATATAATATTAAAAAAAAATTTCATATTAATTTTTTTATTGCGGATGATGCCTACATGAGTCTGGAGACTTGTGCGTGGGTAATGAGGTGAATGATGAAAAACATCCATGGCTGAATGAGATTCGAACACAAGGCTGCAGGAAACGAAGCCAGCCAGAGCCTTATCTTATGAAAGTCAAGCGCTCAAAACCAACTGCGCTACCAGAGTCGCCTATGTGAGAATACATGTAAGAGAATATAAGTAAAAAGAGAATACATGTAAGAGAATATAAGTAAAAAGAGAATACATGTAAGAGAATACATATAAGAGAATACATGTAATTATAGATAGATGAATTACTTTATGTAAGAATACAATATATAAGCACCACTTTTTAGTAACTGGGGTGGGATTATATGTTGGGATTTCCACTATACAACAATACAATAATATTTCAATAGCTCCAAATGCTACAAGACCTGTTTGGATGGGAAATGAATACTAAACAAAAAAATAAACAAACTAAAAAAATATAAAGAAATAAAATAAAACTACAAAACCTGAGTAGATTAGCTAATTACTATCAATAATGAAACTAACTAATTAACCTTAACTAAACTGAAGTACTCCCACCAGCGAACAAGGTATTTATCCATCTGCTGGTTGGTGCCAATTCAATCCATATTTTTTCTATTGCAATCAGTTAGTGATGATCATTGTGAGCAAGTTTATTTATTATTATTATTATTATTATCCACCCCCGTGCTGCATACCAAGGCTTCCTGCTGTTCTGCTGCACTGCCAAAGGACAAAGTCACTTGACAAACGTTGTGTTGCATTTTATAATTTCTGTTTGTTGTGTGCTTTGTTGAAATAAATAAATAAATTATTATTATTATTATTATTGTAAACATTTTAGATCCAGAAAACAGAATAATCAGTCACAACTATAGATGCTTCTCCTTGAAAAATCCATGCAGCTGTATAAAAATAAAACACTCAGACACAATAAAATATTTGGGGCTACAATTCGATTCAAATATGAAATGGTACACACACTCACAAACACTCACCAAAAAGCTAAGATATCTAGCACATAGATGTTATCAAATGAGAGAACTACTACCTCAAAAAACGAAGCGTACAGTGTATTGTAGTCTGATTGAATCCCAAATAAGGTATGGAATAACTGTCTATGGCAGCGCACCAAATTACATTTTAAACCCAATAATAAACGTGATAGACAGAATCAAACGTATTTTCTTCCAAGGCACAGATATTCACACATTAAATATACTCAACTTCAAAAATCTATACAAATACATAATATTAATCAGATACTACTTTGAAAGCCGATACCGTAATACAAACGAAAACAGATACAACACAAGACACACACATTATAGAATACCAGATTATTATACAGAAATAGGGAAAGCAGTACCAGAATACTTTGTACCACAAATCCTGAACAGTATCCCTAACCATATTAAAAACCTACAAACATATTCCGCAGTAAAACATGAAATCAAAACTTATTATATTACTGAGCAAGGATAACATATTCATCACAGAGGAATAGGATATTGATTATTCATCACATAAAATCCATAATAAAAACCTGATTAAATTTAAAACTTAGCAAATCACCCCAATACAAGCTAAACTTAGCTTCTGGGGTTGCCACCACTAGAATTATTATCATAATAACTATTTATATATTGAATTTTGTTAAATTGTTGTATATTATTTATTAATTGCATGTACTGTTATTTACATTCAATAAAGCTTATAAAAAAAAAATATATATATTATTATTATTATTATTAGACATAAAACTCCCAAAGTGGATGACGCTCAGTAAATTTTTTGGACTTGTTCTTCTTGTTTGCCCACCAGCTTTTCATTTTTTGTGTGAATTCAGCTTTTCTTTCTTCACTCCATTTTGTTCAAACTCTTGGAGGTTTTGTCTCTGGTATAACTTCCCATTTATACAGTTTCATTCTGAAGCATTTTATATTATAAATTTCTTTGTAGGTTATCTTGGTTGTTTATTTATTATTTATTATTATTATTATTATTATAGTTATTATTATAATTATTATTATTTTTGTTATGTTTACATTGTAATATTTTTCTTTTCATTGTATCAATCAATTCATTGTCAATTGTATTATAATTTTCATTGTAGCTGGCTACTTCTTGATTCATCTTTGCTGTCTCTTCAGTAATGAAATTTAATCCACCTAATTCAAATTGCGAGAAAATCCGACCGATTATTTGGCAGTTAAGAGGTAATCGTCGGTGAAAGTTTTATTTATTGAAGATGAAGATCTGCTCTGAACCCTTTTCTAAGCCCTGGGGTCTTATTGCTCCCCGCCAAGGGGTCGACACTGACACTGACACAGGAATTGACTTTGCCTTCTCCACCCGCAGTGCGGTAAGCCAGTGTATGCATGGGGTCAACAGGATCATGGGGTCACCCCGCAGCCCCCTCGTGGTATTGCTAGGGAAGGATGGTGGGGGGGGGTCACATCTGAAAGTCAAATCTCAGCCCCTCAGCGCGTTCGGCTTCAAGCCTCTAAGCCACGGGTCGCTTTATTACTTCAGGATATATCATTGGTGACGCTCAGAACTATCCCAGCTACTTGCAAGTGTCTGCAAACCTACTGTACATAATCATTGAGCATTATTCATCAGGCTCATTATTTTATGTTCAATGAAAACAGAATAACATAGTTCATGCCCTAGAAATAAATTCAGTTGTTCTTTTAGATTCATGGCGAATGGCTTGGTTGCCCTATATAGGCATTGAATATTGTTATACTATTGTATAACTTCTGTATCAATTACTATTTAATATTTCAGATGTATGTTTTATGTTTCTGATGTTGATATGTTTCTTTGTTATGAAAGATGAATAAATTTGAATTTGAATGTAATTGCCATATTTTTCAAGTAAATTAATTGGTTACCGGTACTCAGTTATTAAATTTAAACTTTAGTAACAAAACTATTCATTTAGTTATAGTTTTGTACAAGACTTATAAACCTATGCACATTAATGGTTTTGTTAATAATTTAATTGATTTTTGTTCCAAAATAGTCATTTGGGTTGTAGACTGAACTTAATTTTAGACTGGATAAATTTAGGTTCAGTACAGTAGTGGTAGTGGTATTAGTATTTGTAGTGGTTAGTATTAGAAACTACCGTAGTCGTGGTGGTGGTGGTAGTAGCTTAGTAGTAGTGGTGGTAATTGTAGTACTGAATATATTCATAGTTTGTGTTGGATTTCTAGACTGTTCACCCCGATACATATTTTATTTAGTGGGGTGATCATAGTTATCAATATTGCCTAATACAGAAACTTGAAAAATGTATTCTTAATTTGTTATATTTGTTCTCTTTTTGTTTTATTTGTTCAATAAACTCCTCTGGGAAATTGCAATTTGCTCAGAGAAATTATAATAATAATAATTATTATTTCAATATACTATCTCATTCTATAGCAACCGCTGTGATGTAGCCCAAGTGCCACTACACTAGTGGCACAAAAATACAAATACTAACGCTAAAAATACTAAAATAACTAAAATACAAATACTAACGCTAGTGGCACTACTACTACTACTTCCACTACCCTAAACTATCGTTACGTCATTCACCCGAGATGTTAACATATTGACTGATAACTAAAATATTTTTCTATTTTGACAACAGTGATTGTAGCTAGTGATTGTGGCTTGTAGCTAGAACTTTAGGGCTCCCCGTTTTTCAAGTGTATTACTTTTTTTTACGAGTTTCAGCCCATAGAGTCTTATAGTGCAATATTAGAAAAATATTATGAAAATAAGCATATCTGCTTAGATGTACATAATAGCACAAAATAAATAAGAATAGAACATATCAGCACCACTCAACGGGCTAATCAAACAGTTACTACTTGTAGCTTGAAATAGTAATTAATTATGTTAACAGAGTATAAGAGTATAAGATTGTACAATTGTTGATCTGCCTGTGTTAAACTACTACTCAACTGGAGTCTCCAAGACGTAATCTACATAAAAAAGCTTGGACTCTTCACTTCCTACACTAACAAGTAGGGTCTAAAGGGAAAGATTGTGCTCAGGCCCGTGGATAGGCTGCTAACAAGTAGCATTATTTGTTACGACTAAACGCATATTCCTAATCATATTTAAAGTGGAGTAATTGAATAATCAATATTATCTAATTTATCATGAATATTTTGTTTTGTTTACTGATCTCTTTTACTAAGCGATTTCTTCAATATTCAAAGAACTCCACTGAATATTTTTGACATCTGTTCATTGCAAAATTGAATTACAGGGAAGTGACATCGCGAGCCGTAGCAGGTATCTGTTCAATCAGATAGAGATAAGCTGCGTTCTCCTGGGAAATCTTTGTAAGGGAGACCGATTTGATTGGCAAAAAAGACACTGTTCTCTGCTGTAAAATCACTTCCCGGTGGTTCGGAACCCACCGAAAACAGAAGGTCCAACTCATCAATCAACATCATCCAACTCATTACCCATGCACAGGTCTAAGACATATGTGGGCTTCATCCTCAAAAAAAATCTAATACTGAAGCTTCAACGAAATAATTCGAATTAACAAGACGTTTTACTGCCTCACTTTCTTTCAAATGTTAAACATTCCATTGAATATAAAATTACAAAAATAATTCCAGCAATGAGATACTGGAATCTGGAATGATGTGATCAAGAAAGATAAATTATTTCCAGCTTAGGAAAATGATAGAATGAAGGGGATATGTAGCTGACATAATCTAGTAGGGGTGAATGTGACCCTCCAGCCGTGTGCATTGCTTGTAAACACTTCCGGTTCTGACTTTTATTACTATCATCGCGTTAGGGGTGCTAAGAGAAAGAGAGCAAGATCTCCCTGCTACTTGACCAGCCCTTTAACTCGGCATATGGGCGAGATCAACTCTCTGTCTAGAGCGTCATACTCAACATTATTAACATTTATAGAATCAGTCTGGGGGGGGGGGGGGGGGGATGACCAATGATGTAATGTGGGTGAGGGATGGGGTAGGCTCTATATAGCAGATCATAAGAGGAGAGGGAGAAGTTCTCTAACTATAATTTAAGCAAGTTAGTTTGAAGTAACTAGCAATTTAACAAACTGACTAAGACAAAATTTAATATAACTTACAGAAACAGAATTTATTAATTTTGAATTCCTCAAAGTGCTATTAATTTATACTGAAGACTTCCGTAAAGGCGGATATTGGCAACAGCATTGAATAGCTGATGGAAATCGACGAATGCTACTGTACAAAAAAAATATCAGTCAGCACCGGGACTGACCTGCAATTGGGAGGTCCGCGGTTCGATTTCCAGAGTTGACTGATATTTTTGTACAGTCATCGATTTCCATCAGCTATTCAATGCTGTTGTCAATATCCGCCATTGCGGAGGTCTTCAGTTTTTTCAACAGCTTTTTGAGGAATTCGAAATAAATAAATTCTGCTTTTATAATCTAAGATTATAATGTATGGTTTATTCAAAGAGCGGGCTCGGGGGGTAGTCCCCTGGAATTTTTTTGTAAAAAAATCCCTTTAAAACCACATTTTAAGTGATTCTAGACACAAATTCATGTACTATTCCAACCCAAATTGTGTGTCAAAGATTTTCATCTAGTTTTTGCATTATTGCCAGTGGGATCTGAGCTCTTGTGCTAAAAATGTATTTTTAAAGTAGCCAAACTTTAAAGCAGGCCTGCTTAAAACTATTTTCACTCTGCTATTTTCCACCCATCACCTCACCTGATTGAGGTACATTATAGTACCGTACTTGAAAATGTATTTTAAAAGGAGAAGGAGTGCTTTTCTAACAGTAATACAAGAAAAACTTAGAAAACACTTAGGTGGAAATTGTGACTCACGTTATGGCGTGACAGCCGTTTCACTCTGTTGTGAAGAGCATCATCAGACGACCCACACTACACTGACAATAGAGTGAAACAGCCGTTATGCCATAACGTGAGTCACAATTTCCACTCAAATGTGTTTTTCAAGTTGTTCTTCTTGTTCTTTTTATTATATATACTAGTGGAAACAAGATGGATCCTCAACATCGTAATTCAAGACTATGTAGCTTGTTCGTTCAAAAGGGGGATCCAGAGTACTCCTCTTCCCTCCCCGGTTTGAAAATAATTAGTCTAAAATCACATTTTAAAATATTCAAGACGTATTTTTGGACTCTTGTCAAAAATTATTGTCTCTCAGGGCTTGATAAAATTCCAGAACTTCTTTTGTTTCTGGGTCTCTTGTGGGGGGGAGCAATATATCCCCCTGATCACCCCCACAGTTACAGTAGAAACAATTAGTCTGGGTGCACGGCCGTTTGGTGGTCAGCCATGGCGAGGGGAGTGTTTATCGCTCATTACAAACATGTGGTCCATGCGACGCTGCAGATGTCTTCAAGGTCAACTAGTCAACTTTTACAGGAAGGCTAGTAGTGAAACCAGAGCCACGCGCCCAGACTAATTGTTTCTACTGTACACTACTGCAAAGTAAATATTCTAAGAAACCAACATACCTAAGCCTTCATCTTGAGCCTCGGGCGTGGGACTAGGACAGCGTCCCGTAGACACGCTGCGTAGATCGGCCAGATGCAACGCTAGCAGCCGTCCAGCCCTGGCGCTGCCTGCAGCTCGGCCGAGGTCGGCCCGCGACAGTCCGATCAGTTCGGCGCCCGACGCGGGGAAGTTGCTGGCGTCGGGACGCGGTCTCAGCTTGAACTGGCGTCCACACCAACTCACCCACGCCGCTATGTGTGCGCCTTGCCATTCTGCCGGGTCTGCAACACCGCAACACACCATTTGAATTTGAATTTATTTATTGACAAGCCTTTATATGAACAATAAAACAAACAGAAATAATAATATATATAAAAGAAAATATCCCTAAGTTTCTTATGATCTATCGAAACAATTTTCGGCACTGCCAACATAAGATAACTTGTGTGTTGGCAGTGAGTCGCATTTGATCACTCTCATTCCACTTCTTATCAAAACAAGGAATAGAAATAACAGCTGTTACCACAATTCATTACAATATTAAAGTACACCAATGAAAGAGATACATAAAGAAAAAATATTCATAGATCATATCGCTAAAGAATTCCAGAAAACAAAAGTTACTACACCATGCAGAGTCAAGCCGATAAAGTAATATTAGACTTTAGACAAAGTAAATAATTATGGTATCAGAAGTTATTACTATCGAAGTTAAGAACTGTTTTTTTTTGTAAATAATAGGGGAAGTCTTTACCCTCTCTTTTCTTTCTTCTCCACTATTTGCAAGTAGAAGAAGAGAAATTAGATGGAGGAGGAGATCGCGAAGAAGAATAAGAAAAAGAAGATAGAGAATAAGATGAAGGAGAAGACAGAGGAGAAGAAAATGGAGGAGAAGATTAAAAATGAGAAAAAGAGAGAGAAGATGGATAAGAAGAAGAAAAAAGAAGATGGTGAAAGAGATGGGGAAGAAGGTAGAAAAGAAGATGGAGGAAGAAGGAGTAGGATGAAGCAAGAAGAAGGAGAAGAAGAAGAAAAAGAAGCAAAGAAGAATGAAAAGTAGAAAAAATAAGAAAGAGAAGCAGAACAATATGATGAAGATGGAGGGGAAGAAGGAGAGGAAAAAGAAGGAGAAGGGGAGAATAGAAGAAGATGAAGAAGAAGGAGAAGGAAAGGAGGAAAGGAGGAGGCGGAGGAGAAGGAAGAAGAACAGATGGCGAAGGGGGAGGAGGTGTTGTAGAAGGATGAGGAGGCGGAGGAGGATTTGGAGAAAAAGGAGGAGGTGGAGAAAAAGAAGAACGAGGAGGTGTTATAGGGTGGTGAGGAGGAAAAGAGGGAGGAGATAAGGAAGGAGGAGAAGGATGAGGCGGAGGAGGAGGTGGGGGAGGTGAAGAAGAAGGAGAAGGATGAGGTCAAAGAGGAGGAGGTCGAAGAGGAGTAGGAGGATGAGTAGGAAGGAGCTAGAGGAGGGAGGATTTGTGGAAGGAGGAGGAGGTGGAGAAAAAGAAGAATGAGGAGGTGTTATAGGGTGGTGAGGAGGGAAAAGAGAGAGGAGATAAGGATGGAGGAGAAGGATGAGGATGAAAAGAAGGTGAAGATTAGAAAGAAGAAAGAGGAGAAGAAAAATAATCAGGAAGGGGGTGGAGGAGGAGAAGGAGAAGGTTGAGGAGTAGCTTGTAGGGGAGGAGGAGGAGGAGGAGGAGGAGGTAGTGGTGGAGGAGGAGAAGGAGTAGAACGAGGAGAAGGAGGAAGAGGAATGGGAGGGTGAGGAGGAGCAGGATAAGGAGCTGGTGGGGAGGAGGAGTGGGTGGGTGAAGAGTAGAAGGAGGAAGAGGAGGTTTGACGAGGAGGATGAGGAGGAAGAGATGGTGGTAGAGGAGGAGAAGAATAAGATGAAAAATATCAAGAAGAAAAAGAAAGATATAGATAACTATGATTTTTATTAACGATAGTGATGAAGATGAAAATGAATAAAATGAAGACAATGACGAATAAAATGAAGAGGACCCTAGTAGTGGGAACACGAAAAAAGAACATTAAAAACAATACTGTAAATTGGGTAAATTTAACTTTCTTTGCAGTGGCGAAGGTGATATTGTGGAAGGTATCCATAATGAATAATAGGATGAAATTGTCACAACCACATTTATTAATAATATTGAGTCTCAATATTTTTAATAAATGTGGTTGTGACAATTTCGTCTTATTATTCATTGGGTAAATTTAGGTGTGCACACAACCTAATACAGTATCAATCAATCTTGATACATCGTAATTGAACCTCTGATCTTTCGTTAGATGATCGATGGTCAATGTTATCTCTAAATCTGTCATAACAGCCCATACTTCTATCGAGCACACTGGTTGTGGATCCGTTTCAACAATAACTTAATAAAAAATGAGTAATACAGTATGAAAAAATGATCACATATCCTTGATGTTTAAGAGGCCAATGATTCAGACCCGAATCCACGTTCGGCCATAAAAGGAAAACCGAATGAGTCTGAAACAAATGCCTGGAACATGATGTGTCATTCGGACGTAGAGTAAGAAATGTCGTGGGAAGCAAAAATCGCAAATTCCCAGCTATAAATTGAGACAATCGATGAATACTGATGATCGAAGAGTTACGGCGGTCTTTTTTCAAAACAAATTTACACACTGAAAGCGATTTCCAAGTCAATACTTCAGCTTTTTGATGACACCGTCTTATTAGTATGCAACCGAAAAAATAGAAACCTAAATGCCCGGCTTCTCAGTCGTTCAATAGATTATCGATAATAAATTCGATAATTATATATTATATAATATATTGAAATAATAAAATAATTCGATAATAAATTATCGATCAATAAATTATCGCCTATCGATTCAACATCGTTCAATAAACAGACAATTAGATTCAACATTTTATAGAATCTATAAACATGATAATTGCGTTTCTAGTACGCAAATATCAAATTGCTTTGAATAATTATCAAAGCAGAATAGTTATACAATTTGATCTTCTGAATTTTAGATAATATTCCATAAAAAATTATGTTTTACATGCTTCATAATTTTTTTTGTAGATTACGTCTTGGAGAGTCCAGACTAGTCAGATCAATAATTAATTATGCATAATACAATCTTGAGTTTTTTTTTAACTCATCAAAACAAAACCTTGATAGGATGTTTAGGATTCTAAAAAAAGCTGCTAGGTGTGTGGAAAGATCAACAATTATACTATCGTATACACTAGTTACCATAATTACCATATCAATTAGTTGAGGTGAGGCTTAATTTTGATATGAAAGGAACTCTTGCACGCTATAAAAAGCTTTATCAACTAAATAGTTTTTCCATTTTTTTGAAATATCTCTATACTTTCAAGACTTTAAAAACTGCGGTAGCTTGTTATAGAGTTTCCTACCAATGCAACTAGGTTTTTGTTTGAATAAGCTACTATTGTGACTCACCAAGTGATAATCTCCTCGGCTTCTTGTATTATAATCGTGTACGTCAAGATATATAGGCTGATAATAGGCTGATAGCTGATAAAGAGTGTTTCCTTGGAAACCAAAAACGACAATCAGAATAATAATTATTGTGTATATTACTGAAAATATGTAAAGGTGGTATGGATGCTTTCGTATTATTTATCTACGACCATGTCATAATGTATACATTACAGTTTCACAATTGATGCCAAAACAGCTGTCTTTTCGAAATGCTTTTTGAACCCCGTTGCAGAATGAGCTCATTATAGTACAGGTTCTACATTATAACACGGGTTCTGGACCAATCAGAAGCATTTTTGATGGAATCAATATCGTAATTCAATATTGTGAAACTATCAGCTGATTTGATCAAACTGCTACACCAGCTGCTTTAACCTAACAATCTACTATAACTTCTCGTATTTGAGATGAGAGGTTAGGTATATCTGACAGTCACAGGTAAAATGAAATTGTTTTAATTAAATGTATACTAGTGGTCGTAGATAAAATAGTGCATGCAACGATTTTATTTGGCCATTAAAGCACTCGTGAGATATTTATAACACTCGCATTCGCTCGTGTTATAACTTACATCTAACTCGCGCCTTAATAAGGGTCAAAATAAAATCGTTGCATAAACTACTATTAAAATAGCAGGATAAATTGATGTGCCAAAAATTGTTTCATGAAACAACACAGTGGACATTGATGGTGAAGTTTTGTGAATTAGCTGGACTGTACAGTAGGCCTAATAGTTCTACTGGTTTGATTCATAATTATAAAATCATATTATTTGTTCTACATTTAATTATTGTTAATTAGGCTCTGTTTTATATTTGTAATTTAATAATTGTTGTATTTTACAATTTACTACCCAATAAATTTCTATCGATTTGTCGCACAATGAGCATGGTTCACGAGCTTGAAAGGGTGACCGCAGCTATTACATAAGTTATCTGCTTCTTCATAACTAACCAGGCGGTTCGGAATCCACCTAATGTATTCTAAAACAGGAGCAGCTATTACTATAAGTTATCTGCTTCATTATGACTAACCAAGGGGTTTGGAATCCACCTAATGTATCCCAAAACAGAAGCAGCTATTACTATAGGTTATCTGCTTCATCATGACTAACCAAGGGGTTTGGAATCCACCTAATGTATCCCAAAACAGAAGCAGCTATTACTATAAGTTATCTGCTTCATTATGACTAACCAAGGGGTTCGGAATCCACCTAATGTATCCCATAACAGGGCTCAAACAGTGTGTTCCACCTGTGAGGGTCTCCTGGTCAATGAAAGACGTTTAATATTTTTTATTAGGATGAATCTATCTGAGTATCATGAATATCTCCTGCAAGTTCATCTTACAGGCTAAGTCTGCTACAGTCACACCTGACCGTTGTTATTTTGAAAATATGGACGCACACCATCTAAAACATTCTCCAGAAGATGTTTATTGCCTACAAGATATTGCCAACATTACATTACTATCGTAAAATATCAATGAAATTAATATATGAACTTCTGCTCAATAAACGTAATTGCAAAATAGCTAAATAAGAATGTGAACCTAAATGGTTTTTAAACAATCAAATATTATTACAAATACATAATGGTTGCTCTGTATTTCATGAAATCCTTCATGACGCAACTGTACCACAAGACGCCAAATGACATTTCAAGACAATTGGGGCTATGTGTTATTTAGAGAAAATTATTACCTGAAAAATATTAATAATAACAATTTAGAATAATTTCATTTGAAATAATAAGGGGAAACAACTTCAATTGGAGGGGAAGAAATTTAATTGAATACAAGTAGTTATTGGTACACACTGTAGTAGTGAAGTGTTTGTCATTTACACCTATCGTTCTCTCCTGTAAAATCACTAGGGTGGTTCGGAACCCACCTAAAATTGAAGGTCCACCATGTTTCCAATAACATGGCTCAAGCGGCGAGGTGGAACTACCCGTAAGGGTCTCCCCACCAATAAAAGGCCGTAAGCATTTACTTTTTTACCTATCAAAGAATCAAACCCCCGTCTTTTTGAATCTATTTGGTATAACTGAGTGATGGCCTTGAAAAGCAACTAAATTGTATCCATGGGAGTACGATACCGAATGATTCATATTCGCAATGCTGGAAAACTGAAAATTAGTAACCTCAAATGACTAAAAACGGCTAAAGCCATTGTTCAATTCGTACAAATAATGAAAGCACAAAGAAATAATAGAAATATGGTTTGATGTGAGACAATTAGTTGACTCATCCAGTCATCGCTGTATGGGAATTATGACAGCATTCCTTTACCAACAATTTTCCTTGATTATACACCTCTATACGTTTCATTATGTGTTGAAAACGTGTTATCAGAAATAAAAGTTAGAGTTCGAGAATTTCGCTATTCGTATGTCTAAATGTAACTGCTTTTGATATTGATCGTGAATAATAAAAGAAAATTGTTTTTTCTTTGATTTCTTTTGGAAGGAATTTGAAAAACGTATACAAAAATCGGAAATGGGGCTTTTTTATATTTATTTACATTTGGATGTTTTTGGTTATGAATATCTGTTTAGTAAGCAGAAAACTCAGCCAATAAATAAATAATAGATTGAAACGAGACTTATTGGAGTACGGCTATGAAACGGTTTCTTTATTTATTCTCATTATTATATATTTTTTATTATAACGTTTATTTCACTCTTTCATTACAAAAATAATATCTTGTCTATTCTATTATTTTCCTCACTTCGAACAAATTTCTCAATAACATATTTATCATCTTATAAAATAGAAAATGAACCTTGATTTTCATACTCACGTTTAACAATAATATAAGATTTTAGAACAAGAATATCTCAGGGTGCAACTGTTTTAGAGAAAAATTGGAGTTGAAATTTGGGATAGAGGATGGATGGTCTGTTGATATTGGCTTGGCTACATTATAGAAAGATTAGATTGTCAAGTTTAGGCTAATCATTAATAATTATAATAATTATAATGAGTGTACTGTGGGTCGTCTGATGATGCTCTAGACAACTGAGCGAAACGGCCGTCACGCCATAACGTGAGTCAATTTCCATTTAAAAGTGTTTTTTAAGTTTATAATTATAATACATTGAGCGATTTTAAATCTTTTTATTTAATTTTCGTAGCACAAGTGAGTGGCAAACGACAATATGTTTTTATTTTTATTTTTAATTTTTGGTCATATGATACATACGTCTGACGCGTATGATATTCCCTTAGTGGAATGTGTGAGTTGTTGTGATGTGAAAGATTTTACCGATATTGATACTGATAGTTCGACAGCATTTAGGGTAATTCATCAAAATATTCGGAGTTATAAAAAAAAATTTGATTCTTTTCTTGTGTTATTAGAAGGTTTGCAAGTTAAGTTTAATTGTTTGATTCTAACTGAAGCATGGCTTAGGGATGATAGTGACCTGATTAACATTCCTGGATACAAATTATATAGGTCTTATAATAATCTGAACAGTAGTGATGGTATTGTAATTTACATTGATAGCAGTTTATCAGTTACCTGCAGCCAGCTGTTTTTGGGCGGAGTGGCCACCAGCTTATCTCTGACATTCAATTGGGAGGGGGTTAAATGCGATCTTTTAGCCGTTTACCGTAGTCCTAATTCAAGCTTTCCTCTTTTCATTGAGGGTCTCTCTTCTTACTATAGTAATAATACCGTTCGACCTAATCTAAGTATTTTTGCAGGTGATATCAACTGTGATCTTCTGCATCCTTTCCAGAATCCGTTACGCGATCATTATTTAGATACTCTTTGTAATGCTAATATGATTTCCTGCATTGACAAAATTACAAGACCCGATAGTAGCAGTTGTTTGGACCATATTTTCATGAAAAATCCTAACCATATATCCGCAAAATCCGCCATAATTGAGTCAGCAATAACCGATCATTTTACAACATGCCTCATCCTGCACTCTAGTAAAAAACAAAAACATTGCCAGAAAGAGGTAAAAATTACGAGAAACTGGAACAACATAAGAACGACAATTTTAAATCAAAACTGGGACCATGTTACAAGTACTGATGATGTCAATTTATCTGTCATTAATTTTATTAAAACTCTACAAACAATAATATCAGACAATACTGCTGAGGTAGTGCAAAACGCAAAGTCTTCAAAGATCAAACCATGGATCACAGTTGGTATAGTGAATTCTATCCGTAAACGAGATAAATTGAGAAGACAGTTGCACAATCAACCGTTTAATATCATCCTTCGAGATACATACATTCAATATAGAAATATCCAACACTCAATTACTAAATGTGCCAAATTCACTTATTATAAAAGTAAAATAGACTCAGCAGAGGGAGACCCTCGGAAATTTTGGACAATTGTGAATGAAATTGCAGGCCGACCCATGCACAGAGAACAGTTCCCGGTTGGAGCTTTTAACAATAGCGGCCCTGTAACCCCATTAAAAACAAAAGAAATTTCTAATTCCTTCAATAGGTACTTTGCCTCTGTGGGGGAGAAGTTGGCTGCGGCGATTCAACCCTCTGGTCCACCAGAGGTGAGCGATTCCGACCATGTCATCGATGCTGTGTTTGAGCTGCATCCTGTCACTGAGCATGAAATTATTAAAATCATCAGCAGTATGGGATTCTATTCCAGCCCGGTTGCTAAAGGACAATGTGCATGAGCTGCTTTCTCCAATAGTACACATCACAAATCTTAGTATAAATTCAGGCATATTTCCGAACGTTTTTAAAATTGCTAAAGTTATTCCAATTCATAAATCTGGCACAAAATCTGCTATAAGTAATTTCCGACCTATTTCTCTTCTAATCTCTCTGGCTAAAATTCTGAAAAATGTGTCAAAATTCAAGTTAACAGTTACTTAGATTATAACAACATTATTTCAAACAACCAGTATGGTTTCAGGTGCACCAGAAATACCACTGATGCTCTCTTTGATATGTCGAAATACATCTCAGCTCAATATAGCAAAAAAAACCAAGTGTTGGTTACATTCCTAGACCTCGCTAAAGCCTTCGATTCAATAGACCGGAACAAACTATTTATTAAGCTTGAAGCAATAGGTTTCAAAAGCAGTACCCTCAAATGGTTCAAAAGTTATTTCCATAATAGAAAACAAACTGTCTGTCTCAATGGCATAGAGAGCGACTCTGTAAATGTTGATTATGGTGTGGTGCAGGGAAGCACTTTGGGACCACTCCTCTTTCTCATTTATATAAACAATATTTCAAAATTAAATCTTCACAGTCGACTGTTCCTCTTTGCAGATGACACAGCCCTTGTATCATCAGGCTGTTCTTGGACAGAGGTATATGACCGGGCTTCTTCAGACCTAGTGAAGGTGAAAAATTGGTTGGATAGTAATGTTCTATCAATCAATATTGGTAAAACGAAATGTCTTCCAATATTTCTCAGGGGTGGCCCTGGACACATGGTTCTTAAACTGCATTCATGTGGTGATCCAAAATCTGAAACCTGTGTCTGTGAATGTATTGAACGGGTGGCTCCAGTGGCGTAACGTTTTCCAGTTGGGCCCCCCCGCAACCGATTTTCCGGGCCCCTCAAAATCATATAAATATATCCCCTCACCCTTGCCACCCCCACCCATCCCTGAACAACTTGCATAATTATTTTGTGGGCAGTTATAATTATGTAAGAACTAAACACCTTTTTATAAATTAAATTTCAAAATTCAATCATGTTTCAAGGGGGGCAAGTCTAATGATTTGGGCTGCAGCGTGCGGGCTTCTGAAAGATGGAAATAGTTAAGAGTTGATTATATTATAAATAATTAATCTTGAAACCTAGAAACCTTGAAATTGATGCCTTCCATAGGATCCACATTCACATCCTCCTTGTTAGCACCTTCGCTCCTTTTCCCAGAAAATGTGTTCTCTCAGAATTCGCCTCATTTGCAGACACGGACACAGGTTCAATTTTTAATAAAAAGGCATTTTATCTAAATTACCGCGAAATTACTAAGTCAGGAAAAGAGAAAAAATTTAAGAAATTCATTCTTAAGAGACAGAAGATAGAAAACGTAAACTACTTATACAGTACTTGATCCTATTTTAAGAAAAAAATTCAACTGCGTTGGGAGAACTGACAATTGTTCCAAAACTATTATTTATATACTTATACAATAATCACGTAATTTATCCGATATATCAAGGGTATAAATATTCCTTCTGAGCATATTGTTTAAAAATGTACTAGTCGATAAAAAATAGAAATAACTAAAGCATGACCGTACAACATCACAATACCATAAACGCAGCATGTTGAAAAATAGAATAGAAATGAAGAAAAAAATGGCACTCCAAATAATAAAATTCATGATCACGAACTCAATAATGAATAAACATACGGTTTACTCTAGGCCAATTTACCGGACACGTGTATCCAACACGACGATTCAAAAGAGACTGAATTCAAAATCTGTATGAAGAAAAATATTGACTTTAATTTTTACACAACCCCCCACTTTCCATTACTTCGTATATGCTAATATACATTGAGGAATTCGATGGGAAAATAATATTAATTTCCTCTAATATTTGCACTGTGGAGACATAGCCGTCATGATTTATAACAGTCTAGATAAGTTTGTTTGAAGAGTGTTTTGTCCTCGGTATGTCTCCATTCCCGAAGTCACAACATCCTGCTTCTGAATTCCTTCACTATCTGCGAATTATCTGCTATCTGAGAATTAATTGATAAAGTAAACAATAAACATTGGCCTGACAATATTTAGCCAATTCATTCTTTCTTTCTTCCTTCAGTGTTTCAGTTTTATTTATTTTGGAAAAAAAAATTTATTTCAGTCTGGGCACGGGCCATTTCTTGAAAAAATATATTTTCATTCCGGGCCCCCTTATAGCCCGGGCCCCCCCGCGCCGCGGGGTCTGCGGGGGTGTACGTTACGCCACTGGGTGGCTCAGTATAAATATCTGGGAATTGTTTTGGACCATAAGTTAAGTTGGGCAGCTCATGCACAGTTTCTTAGGCAAAGGTTGCGAAAATTGATATATGCTTTTGGCCAGCTTGGGCAGGTGCTGAGTATTAAACATTGCAGGTCCATTTATTTCGCCTATGTTCAGTCTCTGCTTGAGTACGGCATTGTGGCATGGGGTGGGGCCTCATCCAACATCCTGCGGCCTGTTGCAGTCTCCCAGAGAGCATTAATTAAAGCTTTACTTGCCAAGAATCACAGATTTCCTACTCATTTACTATTCCAGGAATTTCCAGTATTGAACATAAAACAATTATATATTAAAAATCTTTTAATCTTCATAAGGAAAAATAACTTCAATTTCATACAAATACAACATAATTACATAACTAGAAATAGATTAAATACTAATATCCAATTTCCCCAGCTTAATAATTCTATTCAACTCTCAAATTCATATCATTTGGCCCACTGGCTGTACCGCAATATTCCTCCCGAATTAAGGCCGAATGAGGGTTGCAGTGTTGCTGCTTACAAGCGAAGAGTGAGCGGGTGGCTGCTTCGCATTGGTGCAGATGCTGCCGACGCACTGCTGAACTCACCCTATTTTTAATATTATTATGAACTTCTACACTTGCACATTTTTTTTTCTTTTCTCTCTTCAATTGTTTGCATCTAAACTTAAAATATGAACCCCCTAAATGCTGTCACATATAGATGTTCCAAATGAATAATAATCAGTATCATAACATTGTTAATTTTATTATCTATTTAAAATATTTTGATTAATAGTCATATACTTACAATGTTTCTTTATTCACATTGTTAATAATCTTTATACCATACTGTTATTATTCAAATGTACCCATGGCTTATCCGACTCCTCCCCACACACGGACAAGTCATCCAAGTGGGGAGTATATTCAAAATTTATTGTATATAATGTATTGCTCTATTATTATATTTTGAATAAACAATTTGAATAAGTGAATAAGTAATATTCGGTATTACTTGACTCTGAATTCAATCTGAACTAGATCTTCCTTGTACTGGTAATGGTGATATACAGTAGAGGTGATTACACAATTTTATATTCTTAACGATAGATAATACTTGATGTCGTTACATACACCTTTATTATAAAAACACGAGATTTCATACGATATTTCAAAATCACGTCAATCTCAATTTCCATCAAAATAAAACTGAAATATCGAGTAGCTCAATTCATACTCTTTATAGAAGAATACTATTAGCTTATAGAAAGGAAGCCTTTCATGGGCTGAATTACTTACTCCAAGTTGGAGGCCTGCCATTGGCTGATACTCAACACACCTATTAGTAACAGGTAGAGCAAGAAACAATCGACCAATACGGAATAACAATGATAGACAAGTGGCCAAACATTACGATAAACGAGATAAATATTGAAATATATCAAACTAGTGCCCGGTTTCTCAGTAGTTCAATAAATTGGATTATGGATTCAATAGAGTTCAATTTATTGAACTACTGAGAAACCGGGCACTAGTTTGATATATTTCAATATTTATCGCGTTTATCGTAATGTATATCGCAATTATTGCGTTTCTTGAACAGTCAATAAACTTATCAAATCGATAACTCTCTCGATAAAAATATAGTGCCAAAATCCTGCCTATAAATATTTATCGAATCGTTAAATGAACAGCTGATGTGTTGTTATGATATGTTGTTATAACAGTGTTGTTATGATTTGTGAGCCAGGTAGTGTGTGTTAGTTAAAAAATGTATCTCGATCTAATTAGGTACAGCAGCCATTCAGACTATATTTGAACTTTGAGCGTTATATTTGGCTCATTGCGCGTTAATTTTTTTCATATGCCGGCAAATCAGGACATTTTGCAAAGTGATATTTTCAAAATTCGTTGGGTTTCCCAATGTAATTGGGTGCATAGCTGCACTCACATAAAAATACAGTCTCCTGGTGGCCAAGATGCAGAGCTCTGTAGAAATAGGAAATGATATTTATCTATTAATGTGCAAGTAATCTGCAATGCCCAATTTTCATTTGCTTTTCACGGAAATCACTGCCATATGGAAGGACATCCTGCAAATGATGCGGAAAGAAGATACGTTCATAACTGTGCCCACATTTAAACGAGGAATACCACAGAGACCATTTATTGATTTATTTATGATGATGTATTAAGCTACTTCTATATTCTTGTTTTAGTTCATTGATTGAGAAACTATAACATCTCGTGCTTTTATAATAAATGTGTTGTAACAGCATCAAGTTCATGAATAGTGTTGTAACAACATGAATAGATAAAATTATTGAATCGATAGCTATAGAGCTGTTTATTGAACGACTGAGAAACCGGGCATAGGTCAAGCATGATTTATTGACCTTCAATATTTTTTACGTTCATTTTCCCCGTGAGCTGTTACTAATGGGTGTGTTTAGATCAGCCAATGACAGGCCTCCAACGTGGATAAGTCCGTAAGTTCGACCAATGAGAGGCTCTCATTCTATTAGCCAATAGTATTCATCTATGAAGAATGATAATGTATTAAGCTACTTCTATATTCTTGTTTTAGTTCATTGATTGAGAAACTATAACATCTCGTGCTTTTATAATAAATGTGGTTGTAACAACATCAAGTTCTTATTCATTATAGACATCTACTATACTATCACGAATACAAGAAAGAACAAGTGAAACTCTTTGAAAATTGAGTACGATTTATCTTCTATTAAATTATCAAGGTTTTCGGGAGCATGAAATAAGACAGGATGGAAGGAAAGGATATATCTGGACTGTGGGGCAAAAAGCAGCAATGTCGGCAAGAATGAAGGCTTTTTGGGCGAAGGAGAAGAAACTGACTAGCAATAGAAGAACTAGCTCCAGTTAGTACTGTCGTGGTCCTTAGATGACCCATAATGGGGGAAAAAATTATCAAGGTAATGGATGAGATAAAAAAATAAAATAAAAATATATCTATTGATTTACAATATGGGAGACGATTTATGAAATTTATAAGAAGAAAAAAATTTTTTTTTTGAGACTATGTAATCTTATATTCAAACTTGTCACCTGCGAGGGAGTTCCAGGACCTTATTCAAGCAGCTAATTACTAATGATACAAGTTAACAAAAAGCAAGATTAATTCACGTAATTTCAGATAAAAAATTCAAGCTCGTCTGCAACATGAAATCAAATTAACTTTTCATGTGAAATTTAACGACTTGCAGTCAAATATTTGTTAAGAATAAGTATAACTCACTTAATCTGTAGGCTTCATCCAGGAAATCAAATTGTTGAGAATATTCTTGATGCCATTCTAAAAACAGGTTTTCATGGGTTTTTTTAAACCATAAGCCATGAATCATATAGTAAAATAGTTGAACTAACTTTACAATCACTTCAATTAAAAGAAACGGTGGTTCGGAACCCACCTAAAACTCATTAACCACTATCATTATCCAAATTATCACCCACGCACAGTTCTTAGACCTATGTGGGCTTCAATCTCCGAAAAAAGGAATTTATCATAAAAGCTTGGCCAAATTGAGCACTATTTCTAAACGTAGCTGAGACGATTCTATTTGAATGAACGGCACTTTGAAAGCATTTTCGTAGAAAACAAACGCTATTATTTGCACTAAAATAAACGCTAAATTTGCATTGCGCCTAGACTGGGAAATCCTAATTGCAGCAGCCCGTTCGTTTGTCTCACGCAACATCAGTCTGGACAGAACAGAACAGAAGTTGGCATTGAGGAGTCAACACATCGCTTCAATCGAGGTCACTTTTAAGGAAACTTTCATTCAATGAATGAATCAATTCACTGCTGCTAAAGAACAAGTGATTTCCCGGCTTTGAAAGGATCTTTCCACAACTACGGGAGAATCCTGGGCCTTCGGGCTGTTGACACACGAACGTTTGAGATAATAGTTTGGAGCCAATAGTCGATTTTTCCCCCACATGAGTCCGAGACTTGTGCGTGGGTAATGAGGTGAATGATAACACACATAGATGAAAGACAGAGGAGCGGGATTCGAACCCAAGACCGCTGAAACAACAGTAAGCTGAAGTTGCGACGCCCCAACCAACTGCGCTAAGCGGCGATCTTAGATGGATCGTTTTATTACAATATTTTTTCCAGGCTGAATCTGATCAATTGCAACATAAATGATTACAGCACAACAAACAATTTCACAAATACATACAAGATAAACCGATACAACGGGGTATCCAAGGACCCGACGAATTTACATGAAATAATTATCATTTTTATTTGTGCTGAAAGGCGTATGCACCTTTTTAACTTCTTTGGTTTTTAAAAACATCATCTGTTTCCCAAATCACAAAAATATGCACATCGGCAATTTTTGAAAAAACGTTTTCTTTTTTGTTTCTTCTTCTTGCTCAACCGATTTCATAATATATCATGCCTCAATATTTTCTATGTGTTTTCACGTTTTCATGTTTGTCGATCTAAAATAATTTAAGAAAAGATGTCAACACAATCAAAAATGAAAACGTCAACGCTTGCACTGTAAAATTAAAGTGGATAATTCAGCAACCTTCGTGATATTCTTCAATATTTTTGTGTATTCTAAATGAACCAGCTGTGCACCTTTTTGATTTTCACTAAACAAAACTAACCTATAAGATCCTATAAATCCTGTAGTGGCGATCTGTTTCACATCATAATTATTTTTATATGCGATTCCCTAACTTCAAAATCAGTAGCGATCTCACTTGGGCTATGAGGAAGCTATATACCAAGTTTCAAGAGTCTGGAATCTTCCTATCAAGAGCTAGAGCACGGACGGACAACGGTGCGATTTCAAAGAGGCCTTGTCGAGTCCTTAATAAGGAATGAATTAATAAGGTTCGGAACCCACCTAAAACTGTAGGTCCTTTTATAATAATTTTTTTTTTTTTTTTTTAATAATTATAATAATAATAATGATAATAATAATAGTAATAATAATAATAATAATAATTTATCTGGATGATACTGCGAAACATCCAGAGGAGTTTATCCAAAAAACAAACATACAGATATTAAAGAGAATCCCGACTCTTAAAATTGCTACTAAATATAATTTTATTCCTAATTATGATACCCCACTATAATAATATGTGTCGGGGTGATCATAATAATATATTATTCTGCAAAATTTCTTAACCAATTAGTACCTACATTATAACAATACCTAATTAACTAATAATAATAATATATATAAATAATAACACTATAACCAACAAAGATACACCACTAATATACCCCACAGGAACATATTAATACAGACAATAAATCATATTAATCAATCAATATCATCCAATTCATTACCCACGCACAGGTCTCAGACCTATGTGGGCTTTATCCTCCGAAAAAAAAGAAGAATGAAACTTAACAGAGAGGTTAAGAAGTGCAAAATTTCTGTGACTGATTCGTTTGGAGAAAATTCACAAGTAACTATAGTGTTATGACCCTACATTTATACAGTTGATCTAGTTCATAAATTACTTATAATTACGTTCGCGTCTAAAATGATTAACTCTAAAATGATCATTAGCGAAGTCAGTAAATACGACCATGAGTAGAGTGGGAGCGGGGAGGGTTACTTAAATGTCAGACGGCGATAACACAAGGTGCGGCAAGGCACCAAAGTGAGAGGAGAGAGACAAGCCACGAAGTGCGTGTGAGGGAGTGAGAAGAAAGAAGAGAGCAGTTTGAAAGGCGCCCGCGTGTAATGTTATAAAAAAATAGTCGCGATCTCCCTGGATTTCCAGGAATCACTTTCACATCTCTATACCGCATGGCTCGATGGTCATATCCGTCCACGCTTGTATTACACGTTGCTAGCGTGATTTGTTCAACTCACTCTCTTTGTTCTCTTTTCCATTCATCTATACATCTATTTCTCTTTCTGTCCACCTAATCTCCATTGAAGATCTCCCATTCGACATCATCGTTCCAGTCAACATTGTTTGTCGGTACATTAAAATATAATGAGAGGCTATGAAGGCAAATAGAGACGATGAAGTTTGTGATACATTGAGTTGGTGTTGGTGATGTCATTTTGTTGGTGTTTCGGTGGTCTCATCCTGCTCATCCACGAAAACCGT
>OX418220.1:12925149-13161727 GCA_948455865.1 Conomelus anceps
GTTCAAAAGCCCAGTAACTTCCCCTCATTACACGTTAATTCAATAGAGCATGTTAGCACGAAATAACTTCACACAAGAAAGCAAGATTCGGAATGGGACATTAGAAGTTTCCTGCTTTCGTGTTTTTTGAACTTTTGGACCGGTAATAGTGATTCTGATCTAGAATTTTTTTTGAACAATCTAGCTCTATGAATTGGTACAATTATGTAATGAGCGTTTAAACAACGTTTAGCATATATAGATAGTTTAAACTTGGTTTAATCAGTGGATTCGCATGCTTATTCAAGATTCACTAAAGACTAATTTTTATTTAATTTTGAATTTTAATTTATGGGATTCTAATCTAGAACACTTAAAAAAAACTAACTCTATGCGTAATGTAACGAGCGTTTACCATATACATAGTTAAACTTGGTTTAATCAGTTGATTCGCAAACTTATTCAAGATTCAACTCCGACTAATTTGAATTTAGTATACACGAATGGATTTGGTAACCTGTTGTTAAGCACAAACTAAGATTTTAGAGTTTAAAACTTAAACCTTTGCTATTTTAGAGGATTGACAGCATGAAAGCCAATTAAATAAGGAGTTTAATGTTAGTTAACTAACTGTCGTACGTGTAACGGCTTTATTTCTGTTGCACAAAGATCCATTAGTTATTTTTCGTTAACCGAACGGGCACAATCTGGCAACACTGTAATTTGATCAACAGCTGATTCTGAAGTTGAGAAAAAGATGAATAATAGAATCATTTCATTGTGAATTATTTGAATCATAAATCAACTATCTCAATATTATTAGATTCTTAATAGATTTTATTCATTTTGAAGGTTTTTAACACCTACGACCTAATTTGCAGTTCCATGTTCTGGTGCAATAAACATAACCTATAAAATGCTACTTAGCGGGAGTTAATGAGATTCAATCATTGGTGATCGGGCGGTTGAATATCTTTTATGCTGGTTAGCCTAATCGGCGTTATCGCTTGTAATTGTCCTTTGTGCAACCAAATTCTCTCCATTAAGTTTAATCTCCGTAGGATTCAATTGGCTTTCGTGCAACCGGCCAATAGTCTAAAGAGCAATCGTTTTAATTTTTCACGATATTTTTCAATCTGTGAGTAATCATCTGATTATCCTCAAGTTGATCACTTCGTGATAAAAGCAAACAAGCTATGCATGTGAAAGATGTAATTACAATTCACAACTCTTCAAAAAATACTAGTAGTTATGTGGACAGAAGACCTCACGCCTAAGAATAAGTGTGCTTGCACAGAAGAACATACTCGATGCACTCGATAATAATCACCATCGCAAAATAAAACACAATCATCAGACCTAGCCCTTCATTCAATTTTCGTAGTCTATTTCATGTCTGTTTGCCACAAAACGTCACTATGTATAACATAAACAAGGCTGCGTTTCTGTTTTCCAAACAGCTGATTGCTCAAATCAGATCAGCTTTCACATGTCTGATGAATAAATATACATAAAACAATTTCAAATAAATTTGTATAATTATCATTTACTTAGTAATCAATTGTTATTATACTTTATTAGAATATTAGAAATGATTTGTTCCTTTTGAACAAATATTTTATGTTAATGAATGAATAACACAATCTATATGAAGGCTCAACAAGATGAATAAGAGGGCCCCAGAGCTAACTTGAAACCTGTTTCCAATTATGATGTAGAAGCTCATTTTAAAAATCACATGTTTTCTATAGAAGAAGGTCCAAGTGCCTTTCCTTCAACAGTGCTAATTTTTATTGCGCGGGTAATGAGGTGAATGATATTAAATATGATATAATAATGTTATGTTATAATAATATTATGAATTATGGACCTAAAATTTTTGGTTGGTTCCGAACCACTTGTTAGGCTTATCTACTTTCAATCACAGGAAGTTGAAATGGTTGGGCATGGAAATGATGTGTTTTAGGGTTAAAATGTTGTATGATTGGTTTAATATTTATTGTACTTTCTCTTTTTATCTCTTGTGAAATGTCTTGTATTGTTTTTGAGCAATTACAGTAAATTTGAATTATATTTATTTATTGTGACAACAAATTTACATCGAATGTGAAAGCGCAACAGACTCAAGTCAAAAACTGTTTCCTTCATAAATTTTGAATATGTTACATTGTCCAATGGCATGGCATTGTCAACATACTTTTGGGGAATTCTCTCTCTCTCTTAATAATTTTTTCGACTTCTTCATTATTTAATTTTTACAATTTGGGAAAAAGCACCTGCGTATTTAACTTGTCTTGTTATAGTACAAATAATAATTTTATGAATAGTGGAGCATAATAATAATTGATATTAGTTTCAGTATTGAGTATTAATTTATATTTATATTATTTAGAGGGCCAAATTATTGAAAAAGGTTTTTTTTTTTTGTAGATTACGTCTTGGAGAATCCAGTTAAGGAGTATAAGACAAGTCAGATCAACAATATTATACACTAGATACCATAATTACTTAAATTAGTTGAGGTGAGGCTTAATTTTGATGTGAAAGGAACTCTTGTACACTATAAAAAGCTTTATCAACTAAATATTTCTTCAATTGTTTTTTAAATATTTCTATATTTTCAAGACTCTTCAAAATCTGCGGTAGCTTGTTGTAGAATTTCCTACCAATATAACTAGGTTTTTGTTTAAATAAGCTACTATTGTGACTCACCAAGTGATAATCTCCTCGGCTTCTTGTATTATAATCATGTACATCAAGATTTTGGTTAATATCATTCTTTTTTGCATATAGAGTAGCTTCATACACATATAAGCTGGGTACAGTTAGGAGACCAAGTCTCTTGAACAACGGCCTACATGAATCTAATCTATTTACTCTTTCTATACACCTAACCGCTTTCTTTTGGATCTTAAACATCCTATCAAGATTTTGTTTTTATGAATTACCCCATACTAAGATAGCATACCTAATATGTGACAGTAAGAGCCCATGGTAAGCTGTAAAAAGTAACTTTTTGTCATTCAATCTAGCGAGCTGTCGCAGGACAAATACCCCAGATGAAATTTTACTACATATTTTCTCAATGTATGGAGTCCACGTCAATCGTCTATCCAACATAACTCCTAGAAATGCAATTTTTTCTTCCTGCAAATGCTTTACAGACAGACAGACAAATGCTAAGCGGTCGACTTGAAACAGAGACCTCTCTTCGTTCGGTCAGACTATTCGCTGCAGACTATTAGATGAATTCTGAGTTTGTCTGATTTCCAAGCTGAATGATAACAGAATGAATATCTCAAAAAGTACTGACAGGAATGACCTAAAATATGAACCGAATAGAAAATATGGAAACAGAAGTATAGGCAGAACAAAGAAATATGTTTGAATGAAGCGAATATGTTTTAAAGTTAGCAACTATAACACGAATTGAGTGTCTGAGAAGTATAATTATCTAATTTAATATGCGAAATTTGTAAAAAAGACACAAAAAACATTTATAAACTGGAAGTTGACAATAGGATAATATATCAAGTGGGCAGCAATTATCCATGAATTTGGAATAGAATGATTCAACAATATTATGATGAGAATCTCTGATCTTTGACATGTTTTATGTCATAACAAGCTAAATCTCTTATTGCTAAGAGGAGGTAGAAATCCTGATAGCATTTAGCGAGACGTACAATAATTTTTAACATGTATATTTAAATATTTTATAAGATACGCACATTTTTAGCCTTAACTCAAGACCCTAGCTCGCCTAACAAGCCATACTTGACAAACACAATCCATATAACCTTCATTTTTAGATGAATTCTTAATCAAGCAGATAATAATATATTTATTATTATAGTGGGGTATCATAATTAGGAATAAAATTATATTTAGTTGCAAATTTTAAGAGACGGGATTCTCTTTAATATCTGTATGTTTGTTTTTTGAATAAACTTCTCTGGATGTTTCGTAGTATCATCCAGAGAAATTATTATAATCAAAGCTTCTACGGTCACCCAACGAAACAAAACCCTGAACCTTCGTGAGTTGACATCTCGATTGCTCAGTTATAACGCGCAGCGTATGGCTATAACATATTACCCATATAAAAACTAAATAATAAATTTGATAAAAACCTCAAACAATACTTTTTGAATCGCTGATTGCAAAAACAACTGAAGTCTAATTTCTCACTCTTTTCATAGTATTTCATAGCGTAGTATGGGGTAATTCATCAATTGATCACAAAATCAACCTCATAGCATTACGTTAAATGTATTCTAACAGAGCTATAAGGTTCCTTTTGCACTCAATGGATTAGTTCATCCATACTACACTATGAAATACTACATAAAATTAAGAGTGTCAGAAATCGGCATGTTTTTGCAATCAGTAATTGAAAGGGTTGTTCAGGTTTTTCACAAAATTGATTGTTTAATTTTTATATGGTAACAACCATGCTAACTTGGGTTGTTTTGAAATCAGCAATTCCGAATTAATACACTTGGAGAAACCATGCAAAACACCCGAATACACTAAACCAAACAATAAAACTATACGCTAGTATGAAGAAATAAACGTAATCGAGTTAAGCCTACACACTTCACCAAAACTAAGCAAAACACAAAAATAGGCCAACACGAATTGAAACAATACACAAATATAAATACAATTAAATAATACACTCCAGCAAAACACAAATATATAAAAAATTCACTAACACTTCATTCCGGATCCCACTATCAGCCATAGACTATCATGAAAGTGAATCCTGACATCTGATTGGTGGATCTTCACTAGCAATCACTAATCACGAAATCACTGATGGTGGTCACAGTTGTATATAATGTTGTATTTACCGGTCAGACCGTGTGTACACTTGCCTCTTCACTAGCAGTGTGGGTCTGCATTGGCTGCCCGGGACCATCACTAGCCAAAGGGAAGCAACTTATTAAGGAACAGGATGCGGCTAAACTGTAGCATCTCGCATTAAAGGCCTACGTTTGTCGGTGATCTCGCTCTTTTATTTTCTCTATTTCTCCCTCAGATGGTAAGGAATTTTTCGTTTATTAACATTTATTTATTCATTATTATTATTATTATTATTATTATTAATAGACGTAAAACTCCCAAAGAGGAAGACGCTGAGTAAAGATTGATCATTTTTTGGGCTTGTTCTTCTTGTTTGCCCACCAGCTTTTCATTTTTTGTGCGAATTCAGCTTTTCTCTCTTCACTCCATTTTGTTCCAACTCTTGGAGGTTTCGTCTCTGGTTTAACCTCCCATTTATAAAGTTTTATTCTGAAGTTTTTCTATTGTAAATTTATTTTTTGGTTATTTTGGCCAGTACTCGGTCTTTTTTAACATTTCGTATCCATTCTCCTCCATTGACAAGTGACGCTACATAGTTTACAACTCTCTTTGTTAGTTTATTGTCTGGAAGCCTTACTTATTTATTATATAATATACATTAATTATTTTTCGATTGCAATTATTTGAAAAGATTAACTATCAACATGATTGTGCTCAAAGAGCTCCACCTGGAGAGGGTTTCTCAATTTCTATGGAAGTAAAGAGATTTTTACTACTAGCTGTTGTTTATTGAAAACACTTACAATTAGCTAGCTACCTTGCTAATTTTTATTGCGCGGGTAATGAGGTGAATGATATTAAATATGATATAATAATGTTATGTTATAATAATATTATGAATTATGGACCTAAAATTTTTGGTTGGTTCCGAACCACTTGTTAGGCTTATCTACTTTCAATCACAGGAAGTTGAAATGGTTGGGCATGGAAATGATGTGTTTTAGGGTTAAAATGTTGTATGATTGGTTTAATATTTATTGTACTTTCTCTTTTTATCTCTTGTGAAATGTCTTGTATTGTTTTTGAGCAATTACAGTAAATTTGAATTATATTTATTTATTGTGACAACAAATTTACATCGAATGTGAAAGCGCAACAGACTCAAGTCAAAAACTGTTTCCTTCATAAATTTTGAATATGTTACATTGTCCAATGGCATGGCATTGTCAACATACTTTTGGGGAATTCTCTCTCTCTCTTAATAATTTTTTCGACTTCTTCATTATTTAATTTTTACAATTTGGGAAAAAGCACCTGCGTATTTAACTTGTCTTGTTATAGTACAAATAATAATTTTATGAATAGTGGAGCATAATAATAATTGATATTAGTTTCAGTATTGAGTATTAATTTATATTTATATTATTTAGAGGGCCAAATTATTGAAAAAGGTTTTTTTTTTTTGTAGATTACGTCTTGGAGAATCCAGTTAAGGAGTATAAGACAAGTCAGATCAACAATATTATACACTAGATACCATAATTACTTAAATTAGTTGAGGTGAGGCTTAATTTTGATGTGAAAGGAACTCTTGTACACTATAAAAAGCTTTATCAACTAAATATTTCTTCAATTGTTTTTAAATATTTCTATATTTTCAAGACTCTTCAAAAACTGCTGTAGCTTGTTGTAGAATTTCCTACCAATATAACTAGGTTTTTGTTTGAATAAGATACTATTGTGACTCACTAAGTGATAATCTCCTCGGCGTCTTGTATTATGCAGTGTGAGAGGTCTTCGTGTAAGTTACAAGTGCTCAGATCTGTGATTTGACGGTAGCTCTGGTTATCGGATTATGATCTTCTTCATGATTATCGGATATGTAATGATACTTCATGATAATCTTTATAACCTTTGTAATCTTCTTCATAATAGCTTATAGACGACCAGAATTCTCAATTTAAGTCTGCTTTTAGAGTTTGTTCTTCAATAGAACGCAAATAAATCCGAACAATGATACTAAAACTTTGAACTTTCTTATTTTATAAAAGTTCTTGAAAAATAAATTGGTTCAAATGAATGTTGCATTGAACTTTCCAACTGTACTTGAAACAAGTTTTCAATAACATTGGAAAAGGAAGTAGTTGTGAGAATTCTATACTTTATGACAATTTACAAGAATTTTGTCGTCAAATTAGCAGAAATTTAGGAAAACAAAAAATTTCAACACCGTTGAAAATCAGGATATATGACCACAAAAACATGCTAAACGTCCCCAAGAATGCTACCTGTGCTTCGGCCGACATCTTGAAAAACTGTAAAATTTCTCCTTGTCGGTTTTTTTATAACTTGATACGAAATTAAGGCAAAAGTAATTTTTTTTTTTTTTTTTTTGAGGATGAAGCCCACATAGGTCTGAGACCTGTGCGTGGGTAATGAGTTGGATGATGGTGATTGATGAGTTGGACCTACGGTTTTAGGTGGGTTCCGAACCACCGGGAAGTGATTTTACAGCAGAGAACAGAGTCTTTTTTGCTGGCCAATCTAATCGGTCACCGTTACGAACAGGACCTACGAGAACGCAGCTTAACTCTCTGATTGAACAGATACCTGCTAAGGCTCGCGGTTATCACTTCCCAATTCTTCTGTTATAAATTTCTTCTGTCCTAGGCTTGAGACCTAATTAAGACAAGAGTAACTTTTTCTGTCCGAGGTTTAATTTTGTCTCAAATTAAAATAAAACAAAAACGAAATATGAAAGTTTACAGATTTTCCAAGATGGCGGCCGAAGCACACCTAGGAGTTTTGGGGACTTTTAGTATGTAATCCAACATATTTTTCTGATCATATGTCCGTTTTCAGCCGTTTTAGATTTTTTATTTATTTTTGCCAATATGACTGGACTACTTGTTATACATATTATAGATAACAAACTTTTTTAATATAATAAATATCAGAACCACGTGCATGACTCACCAGAAGGCACATAGACTTTCTCTCTCTCCTCCTCTTCATCATCATCATCCTCATCTTCAGTCTCCGTAACAGTCTTAACTTTAGAAGTAGCATCTTCTTGAGGAACTTTGTTCGGCGAACTAGGAACAGCGAAAGGAACTTGATGATCGAGCTTTGGCTCGGGCGTGAGGTCGGGTGATGTGAGGATGCTCTGAGCCACAGAACTGGAACTATCCGTGAGGATGGTCAGGGCCGATGAGAGGTTGGTGAGATCGTCGATCTGTAGATCATTACAGGGCACACTGACCAAACCCGGGGGACGATAATGGTCCCAATTTAGTTCCTTAACTATTTCATCGAACAAATTCTCACTAGTATACCCACTTTCTTCTGAAACACCCCTTACAATAGTCACAGTTCCTCCACTGTCAAATGTTTTTCGTCTCGTGGACACTACCATTTCTTCAGTTACACTACTTTGGGCTAAAAAGTTTTCAGGTACTGATTTATTCTCTTTCACAAAATTGTTATTGTCATTCACTAAACACTCTGAACTCGTGCCCGGAGATGAGAGTTCGTTGCTGGTGACGTCACAAGGGTTATTATCACAAAACATATCATTGTCCGAGGAAAACCACCAGGAAACATCGTCCATTTTTCCATTCTTTCACTGATTAGAATACTTTGTCCACTATTTATGTTGAATGCGAAAATTGTTGAAGGATTGTCTACTGTAATATGAAATAGTTATAAATGTATACTCTCAGTAGAAGTTATTTTAAATAGTTTGATTCAAAGTTTTAGAAATTAGCTTAAATTGGTAGATCAAGAATACTAGAGCCAAAAATAAATAAATATTGTGTTAGGAATATGTATACAAAGGCGACTGTTATGATTTTATTAGCTTATTGTTTTAGAATTATTATTGTTTTTAATGTTTATAGTTTATAAGTTTTAGGAACTAGCTTAAATTAGTAGATCAAGAATACTAGAGCCAAAAATTAATGAATATTTTGTCAGGAATATTTTATATTTTGTGTTTATATATTTATATTTGTATATAAATTATAAATATATTTTATATATATAATTATAATTATATTTTCTATATTTTGTGTATTATATTTTATATTTTGTGTCAGGAATAATTATACCAAGGGTGGGTGAGGCGACTGATGTGATTTTATTTGCTTATTGTTTTTAATGTTTATTGTTTAAAAGTTAACAAGCTTAAATTAGTAGATCAAGAATACTAGAGCCAAAAATTAATAAATATTGTGTCAGGAATATGTAAGTTATACCAAGGGTGGGTTAGGCGACTGATGTGATTTTGTTCGCTTATTGTTTTAGAATTATTATTGTTTTTAAGTTTTAGGAACTAGCTTAAATTAGTAGATAAAGAATACTAGAGTCAAAAATTAAAAATATTGTGTTAGTAATAGCCTATGTATACCAAGGGTGGGTGAGGTGACTGATTTGAATTATTATTGGCTTATTGTAATGATTCTCTGTGATTTGTCTGAATCAAAAGTGTATTTTTAATATGAAATATGTATAAATTATGAAAACCTATTCTAAAGAGTTTGACTATTCTGAGAGATTTTGAGCTTAAAAATCTGGATAAAATTAGTGATATATTGAGAATTCTGGAATAAATATTGTGTCAAAATGAGAAAGCTATTTGTCGAAAGACTAATAGAAGTTTTATCATTGAAATTTAACTAATTCTTTTGAAAAATGAGATAGGCCTACAGAAATAACATTAGGGATGGGGCATGACTACAGTTTCTACAGTGACTTGAATACAATAATTGTCAACTTTGACACAACACTTTATATTCCAAACCGACACCAAGTCTAGCCTAACATACATTCGACTAGAATTTATGAAAATTTAAACCAAAATCTAAAATATAATTTAAGTAGCCTAGAAGTTGAGTGGACATACTAATGTAGAACTAAGTGATTTAAACTCATTTTAGAATTATACCTTATTTTTGACTGTTTATGCCTTCTCTACTTCCTCTTGTTTTTTGAGCACGCTAATATTAGTATGTCTATTTTATTTGTGTATTTCCTTTCGAAAGGTATTTTTGTTTTTCTCTCAAAATATTTTTTTCTCTTTTGTTATTTGTACTATTCTATAGTGTAATAGAATGGGATTGGTTCAAATTTGTTATTTAATTCTGTAAGTTGAAATTGTTATCTTTGAATCGGACGTTTTGCGACTCCCACCAGCGGTCAAAGTCTTCTCTTTTGCTGGTGGTGCCTGAACATAAATTTAAGTTTTTTTTCTGGTTAGATAGGTTTCTTTTATTTCCTTTATGTTAATATGTTAATTAGTAACCATTAAATTATTTTGTTGTAAAGTTGTGGCAATAAACAATTGAATTAAAAAAAAAAAAAATTGAGTTCTTATTCCAGTTGAAGAATTTTTTATTAATATTCTATAGATTTCAACTAACACTGATCTAGCTACTGAATCCTGCAGGAACTAATGATATAACTTTCACACATCATATTGTTCATAATATACTATTTTCATTATGTATTGTAATTAAAAACTCTATGTATTATTTTGGAACTGTCCTTTGACATATGCTGCTATAGCCTATTTCAATTATTTTCTCAATTCACTTATAATTGAATAGAATGTACTTAGATGAAAACTCTGTCACGCACAGGCCTTACTAAAAACCTATATGGCACCCCATTTTTCAAACAACTATTAATGTATTTTTTAAATTTTCTCAATAAAGATTTCTGATTTTCATAATTCTCAACTTTGAATCCAATTCAAGTATTATATATTACTTTGAAAAAGTGAATAAGAATCTCAAAAATAAAACTTATTACTACTTGTTTACTATATCTCACTTGATACATTTTTCTTATTCCAATGTATTAAACTTTTTTAGAAACATGAGTTTTTTGTCAAGATTTTCCTAGCTATAATTATATAGAAACTTCAATTTTTTAATTTTCAGAAATATTAGCTTTTGTGTATGTATTTCTCATTCCTCTTTCGAATTGTTTTTTCCTTTCTTAAATCTTTTCCTTTCTCATCTCTACCCAGTTTCGCAGATTTCTATTCTGCCTACCTATTTTCCAACTTCTTTATTGCAACCTATGGTATCTTTCTTTTTCTTTTATCAAGTATTCTTTGTTTTTCAGATATATTTGGATAAATATTGGAGATTTATGTCATCCCTATAAAGTTCTAGAAACATATTTCACATATTATATGCATATTTTTTTTTAGCACTCGGCTTCTGCAAACAGGTTTTGACCTCTGCGGGTAGCCTTTTTTTATTGTGGATGATGCCCACATGAGTCTGGAGACTTGTGCGCGGGTAATGAGGTGAGTGGGTGAATGATGAGAAACATCCATGGTTGAATGGGATTTGAACCCATTTTTATGTTTACATGTACTATCTTGGCCATATAAATTCATTATTATTATTATTATTATTACTAGTACTACTATTAACATTATTATTAGGCTTTTTATTATTATTATTCTATTTTGTGTAGAAAAAATATATTTAGTGTTTTTCTATTTTAAAAGATAAATAAATGGCTTGATTTATATTTAAAGTAATTTTCAACTCTGAATCAAACTATTCCACCAACATGAAATACTACAAACATAAAAACAAACAACACACACACTTTCACACGTAGTTAACTCGATGACTAATACGCACACGCAATATTTCCGCCTAGCAATTTCCCCAAACAGAACTCCACGTCAACGTTTCATCAAACACACGAAAATAACATTACAACAGATCACGTGGTAAACAAGCATTAAAAACCGCATTGGGACACCAAAACCTAACCTCAAAGAAATAGGTTTCTTGAAACTACGAGGAAACCACTTAGGTTTTGAATCGCGGAGCTACAGGATAAGACTGACTGCTGTTGAGAGGATGTCGGGAGGCCGAACAGGTAAGTTGCAGTACAGGTGATGACTAGCGTCCGATTCCTGGATTTCGGTGTGATGCTGCTCTTTTTCTTGCTTCTCTTCTTCCCCTCTTCTTCCCCCTACCGGCAAAGACGACGAAGAAAACAAAGAAGAACATCGCTGAAAATATCATACACAGTGACCATTATAGTCTCAGTAGGGCTAGTCGTATTGGTTCCACAGGTTGTGCTAGTTTGGTGTTTTGAAAAAAAGGTGCTTAACATTTTCGGTGGTGGGGATTGTTAGAGTTATTTATTGTTATTACAACATGAAAATACTACTTTAGAAGGTGGGGGGGGGGGGGGATACATGTTGGTGTTACTGGAAGAAAAAACTTGTGCTTGAAATTTAGAAGGAGGTGGGGGGTATATTGGTGTTACTAGATGAAGAAACAAGTGTTCTCGAAATTTAGAAGGTGGGGATACGGTAGTTACCAGTTGAAAAAAGTTGATGATGGTGGGGGTGGTTGAGGTTATTGTGGTTACGTCGTTTTTTTGAGATGGAAGTGGTTATAATGTGGTGGAGTAGAGGTGATATGATAATTATTATAAAGAGTTGAATATAATAATTATAGGGCAAGAAATTCTTTACTGGACTGGACTGGTAGGTACGGTAAGCAAATCTATTAAGTATTCTAGTAATTCAGTATTCTAGTATTTCTAATTCTAATTTCAGTAATTCTAGTATTTAGTAATCTGATCACTACGTTTGAATTACATTATGCAAAGCCTAGTCAAATTAGACAAAGTAGTCGGTAAGTACGGTAATCAAAATCAAATAACGGTACGTCTCTACGTCTCAATTTCTTTTTTTTTGTAGATTACGTCTTGGAGACTCCAGTTCAACAAGTCAGATCAACAATATTATACACTAGATACCATAATTAATTACTATATCAATTAGTTGAGGTGAGGCTTAATTTTGATGTGAAAGGAACTCTTGTACACTATAAAAAGCTTTATCAACTAAATATTTCTTCAATTGTTTTTTAAATATTTCTATATTTTCAAGACTCTTCAAAAAATGCGGTAGCTTGTTGTAGAATTTCCTACCAATATAACTAGGTTTTTGTTTGAATAAGCTACTATTGTGACTCACCAAGTGATAATCTCCTCGGCTTCTTGTATTATAATCATGTACATCAAGAATTTGGTTAATATCATTCGTTTTTACATATAAAGTAGCTTCATACACATATAAGCAGGGTACAGTTAGGAGACCAAGTCTCTTGAACAACGGCCTACATGAATCTAATCTATTTACTCTTTCTATACACCTAACCGCTTTCTTTTGGATCTTAAACACCCTATCAAGATTTTGTTTTGATGAATTACCCCAAACTAAGATAGCATACCTAATATGTGACAGTAAGAGCCCATGGTAAGCTGTAAAAAGTAACTTTTTGTCATTCAATCTAGCGAGCTGTCGCAGGACAAATACCCCAGATGAAATTTTACTACATATTTTCTCAATGTATGGAGTCCACGTCAATCGTCTATCCAACATAACTCCTAGAAATGCAATTTTTTCTTCCTGGTCTAATTGATTATCGTTTACAAACACGTTTATAGCCCTATCTTCATTTAAATTACGTTTGTTTTTGAATTGAAGGTATTGGCATTTTTTACTATTTATAGTTAATTTCAACTGATTTAAAAATTGGACAATGGACTGCACACCTATATGGGCACTTATTTCTAAATTATCAAGAATGGAATTGCTGAAAATGAGTGATGTATCATCAGCAAATAAGAGGGCTCTATACCACTAATTAATTCTTTAGGTGAACGGTTGACATATAACAAAAAAAGCAATGGACCTAGTATTGACCCTGAGGCACTCCAGCTTGCACCTCTAATTTATTAGATTTATTCTTTACTATACCGTATTCACCGTCTTCACCGAATAGCTCAGTTAAATTAGACAAATTGAGAGAAGCAGTTGCTAGAGAAATGATTTTTTCGCTAATCGCTACCTCTAGTCTGGGGTAATAACGTACCAAAAGTCCCCAAGGTGAGGGTGAGTTCAATGAGGGAGGGGGTGAAACGGTAAAAATTTTCATTTTTTTTTGCTAATAAATCAGTAACGATAACTCAAATTGATTTATTTGTCCTTATCAAAGTTGAAGCTGACAAAATTCTGTACAAAAATAATCTTGCTCTTAAAAAAACCCAACTGCAAACACGTTACGGGCTTCCTAAGTTAAAGTTGTGCGCAGGGCTTTTGGTCAATTTTTTTTGACGCTTCAATGTTGAATTTTATTAGGGCTTTGAAATGTTATCTATTGCTGAGGAGAAAATATTTTTCTTCAATTAATTTGTGAAATATGGGGGTTCAAAGTAGAAATTTTTTGGTTATTGGGGGCAATTGATCTCACCATAGAGTAATTTTAAACTTTTGATACATTTTCAATAACTAAAAGACACATTGAGGAATAAAATGACTTTTTTTATTTCAACCTAACAAATAGTTTTTAGGAATAAGTTTTTAAAAATATAATTGTTTACAGATTTAAAAAATGTATTTTGAAAAACTAATTGCTTGATTGGGGTAAAAATATGTCATTTTCTTTCTGGAGGTGTCTTTTAGTTACAGACAAATTTTCTAAAGTTTAAAATCACTCATAGGTGAGATCGATTGCCTCCAAAACCGAAGAATTTCAACTTTGAACGCGCATATTTCACAAAATAATTGATGTAAAAAACTTTTTCTCACAGCAATAGATAACATTTCAAAGCCCTAATAGCATCAAATACAATAAACTTCGAAAACAAATTATGAACGAAAACCCTGTGCACAGCCTTTCAAGGGGTTGCATAGTATATCACAGTAAGGCACAGGAAAATGTTATTTCATCTCTATTTGGTTATCGTTACTGATTTATAAACAACAATTGTAACTTTTCACACCCCCCCCTTCATCGAGTTCATCCCCACCCTTACGAATTTAAGGAGAGCCTTTAAAGTTATGGGGACGAATACATTGTTCTTCTTTCTCAATGATAGTGTAAAGCTTTCTAATTGTTTCACCTTTAATTAAATTTGGTATTTTTTCCAAAACTGCACACCTTGAAACTATTATAATTTTGTGAAGTCTCTGAGTTTTAGTTTGATTCATTTAGCCACTACAAGACTGCATTTTTTGTGTTTGTTAAAAGATATACATTTATTTAGTTGGATATCATAAAAAATTGCAAATCACTTTAAAATTTTAATTTTTTATAAGTTAAAAAAAGCAGCTGGAGCTAAAAACTCTGTCCTGCAACTTTTGTAAATGAATAAAAGATAAATATGAAAGAATTAATTACAATAAAATCTTAAAAAAACACTATTAAGTTGAAATTAACTCACGTTATGGCGTGACGGCCGTTTCACTTCCTTTGAAATGCTATTGCACTCTTGAGTGTACTGTGGGTCGTCTGACGATGCTCTTGACAACAGAGTGAAACGGTCGTCAAGCCATACCGTGAGAAAATTTTCACTTAAAAGTGTTTTTTAAGTTTTTATTATATATTAGTGAAAACAAGATGGATCTTCAACATCATATTAATTACAGTTTACCTTTATGGCTAGATTACCTTTTATGGTTATTTATTTATTGTGACAAATTTACAATGTAGGTTTCTGGAGAAATCTTTACACCTGATTAGATTAATGAAGTGTGACCAACCGCTATCCAAGTAGCCTATCAAAGATATCCTTAGAAAAACATTTCTGAAACTGTTTCTGCTTTGTTATATGAGTCAATGAGAAGAGAGAGGCGGTTAAAATCTTTCCACCAAGGCGCTTCACCAATGAATATCAGTCATAGGTCTGAAACCTGAACTGATGATCAATTAATTAATTTAATAGCTCAATGTTCAATCTATTCGAGCTATTAGTTATCGAATGGATATTAAAAAAAAAACATTTGTAGAAAAGATTCCAAGTGAATTGTAAAACTTAGGGTTGATAAGTGTAATGCAAAATAGTATTGTTGGTTCACACTTTTACAAGTCCCTAAGTATAGGAATAATAAAAAGCATCATCCATTTTAGTTTTCTTTTAAATCTTGCCCCCTCACTTTTAGCATCCTTGTAGCCCCGGTTTTGCTCGACTGTTGGACAATCGCTCCCACTTTTATCAAAAACCAACCTGAATACTTCCAAACTAAATACAGTATATTAGTTTATAGTTTACGCGCAGGTTGAAAACGGAAGGTTCAAGATTGAATTACTGGTTTCAAGGGTTTGAGGCTAAACTTAGCCTCAAAATAATTGACGCCGACAATAATTAAATATGTTTACAATATTGGTATTTCAGATTTCAAATGATCTAATAAAAATTGCTATTATTAGTCCACTAATAACTAATCATTCACCCGAATTTTCATGATATGAGGTCGTATATTTTCATGACACACACCTTAGAACTCACATAGAACTCGCATATTAATGTAAAAACACATAACATATCTAAAGGTTGATAACTAGACAGTCAAAATTATTGTCTAGACTGGCAATCGGTTCTAGTATTAAAACGAGGAAATCTTCTGGAGTTTCTTCTCTAAAGGCTGTTGTTGCCACCGTCTTTCACTCTGTGATCAATTATTTTTGACAGTCAAAAGTTGTGAATAGCAACAGAATTTAATACTGTAATAAAACTACCAATGTATATTAAAGTACGAGAATACAGGCACATCTTTCAGCATTTATAAACTGTGATACGTTACTCTCTCATTTGTGATGAAATTTTCAACAGATCTATTTTCAAATATCTTCAAAATTGAAAACACATTATATACGTATAGGCTACTGAATATATATTGTTCATTACATTATACATTATATTATTCACATTATTAGTAGGTCTACTTTTACACTACAGTGCATAGTGCAAGCAAATAAGGCTGCATACTCTTAAATGAATACTCGGTAAATGGAAATGAAAATTTCATGAAAATGGAAAATGCTTCGAGCTTTACAAGAAGGCAAAGCTAGAACAGTGGAATGCTATTTTTTTCATCTTCTAAAACTCGCAAATACTGAATTCAATCTAATCTAATTTGAGGATTTTGGTTTAAAAATTTTTTAAATAATTACTGTCAATATTTTTATGGTTCGAGTTTACTTAAATTGAATACTTTGAAGACCTTAGAGAAGACCTACGAATATACCTGTCCCTCAAATCGTATTTCACAAGGCAAACTTTCGACATTTAAAATTGAGCAGCCATTTTGTTTTTCGTCCTTCTGAACGCTGTAAACAAGATAACCATGGAAAAGGCTGAAAACAGTCATTATTTTGAACGTTTCAATCCTCCACAAACACTGCCAAAGCAGGTCTACTTTATCATTTCGTCTCTGTTCAAAAAAAAGAGAAGAAAACTAGTTTCTACAATGTAGGCATAGACTGAAAATGGGCAGCCAATCAGAGAAGAGTAGGTTAAACAGGAAGTACACTTCTCCACCAATAGGAAACAAGATAACAAGTCAAATGATCAAGTCACATTCTCTTCACCTTTAGTATGCAGTTTTATCTTCTATTTTACAGAACGTCATTATCTGTTTCTTTCTTCCCACAGTATTCTCATCAATTTAGCATATTCTACCATCTCTTTCTAACTCACTATTGTAACCGTTCGATCTTACTCTCTCACACACTCTCTCTTCCTCGCTCTCTCGCACTCTCAATCTATCTCTCATCCTCTCTCACCTTACCTCTTGCTTTATTCTGGCACACCTTACTTTCATAAATATTATTCCTTTTCTATCCTAGACCAAGAATAAACATGGAGTCTGCTGTTTTCATTATAATTTGATACAACTTTCCTATAAGCGTCCTTCAGCTAGAAAATAAGAAACCTGTTTTTCACAGGCGGTATTAAAGTAGAAGTGATGGATTGTTTCTTATTAGGAAACAATTTTGTACATTATTTTGTCAGCCCAGTCAAATTTTACCTAAAATAGCCGTGTTTTCTCATTTCAACTTTAGCGATGGCTTTTGTGCAAATAAAAGCAAAAAAACTTAAAAGTGAGAAATCAATGCGCGGTCCTATCAACTAATTGTTCTTGTTTTGAAAAATTTGAAAGTCTACCATCATCAAAATTAAATTGTATAAAATGCACTTTAGAGCTGAGTGCATCCATCAGTTTTGAAATGAAATGAAAAAATTCTTTATTAGGCGGAGTCAAGAGGTCAAGACGACTGTAGTCTTCTCTATCACTCAACCTTAGCCAAATATAAATAATAATATACAATTCAAATAGTAACATAACCATATCAATGAAGCAATACATGAGTTTTATCATAGACGAACCATCAACTAACTTACTCCCTAAGTTCCCTAAGTTACAACTAACTTACTCCCCACCTAACTTACTCACTAATCTATGGTTTTATTGAGCTCTTAAAAGTTAAAATAGGCTAGTCGTTGAGGAAGAAAAACGTGTCGAAAGAAAAATGTTTAGTTCCTATTTTCTTTGGGAATATTATTTCCACTTGAGAATTAAAATTGACAGAATTCTTGCAAATAGTGCACTGATGCAGTGAAGGTGGTGAGTGTTTGAAATAAATTGAGATTAAATTAAAAATTGAACAATTGTTGTCTAAAATAATTGTTCATACATGAAACTAAAAGGATACATGAGCCTTTTTTTTATATAGTTATTTTTGTCTCATTCAATCCTTCACTGTTTAAATTAGCTGTGGCTTGCAGTCTATAAGTTAGCACGTTTTTAAGTTTTTATTTTTGTTTCATACTCCTTAAATTCAGTAAATTGTTTTAGTCAAAGTAATCACTTAATAATTTTTTATTGAGGCATCTGTCTCTTGTTTATGTCTATTTAAGTTCAAATTATAGGATAGGTAACTCCAACACTGCTGGTTGCAAATGGAGTACTTTTTTCTGTTTCTTCTTATTACACTACTGTAATATTAATATATTAATAGCCTTCAATGCATGAAAGCCTATAGGAGATGTTGATGTTTTCGTGCAAGGAGTAGAAAAATGAATTCTCAATTTTATTAATCAAATCCGGCTCTCTTTTTTAATGACGCTATTACGCTATACATACGTAATAACAGCCTATGTTATTCAATTAGCCAATCTGACACACAGCCTACATCACAGAACACGGTTTTAATAACGTCTCAACTGACAAGAGTAGGTATTAAGGGGACTTCAGCCTGACCAATCAGAAGACAGGGGGGCGTGGCCACCCCCCTTCCCCCTCCCCCAGGTCAGACATTTTGTAAACACCCACCCCTTCACCCCTGTCGCGGTCAGCCATTTTGTTTTTAAGGTCACATACCCCCTTCCCTATGTGCCCCCACTTTATTCCCAATAGATTAAAGGGGGACCCCCCGCAAGCACCAATGAGAGAGGACCTATCCCCCCTGACCCCACCTCTCACAGAAGGTTCCCAATAAATATAGAACATACAGCTTTATATCTATATATACATGCTTGCAATTGTATATCTATATATACCTGCTTGCAATTACTATATCTATATTTGCTCTTATCCGTAACCCCCCGCCCCCGCCCCCGCTTTAGCTATTAATTGCATCTGCACACTTGTCACCACCTGCTGTGATTCTCAAAGCCCTCTCTCTCTTTCGCACGTGCAGTGTTAATATACCCCCCTGCCCCTCCACCCATCGATTTAGCTATTAATAACACTTCCGCCCCCTGCTGTGAAAAAACTATTTCATAACGTTTAAAAGCAGAGCACGTGCACAAGTTTTATGTAGATTTTTTTTTTTTATGTGACTAATTAAGCTGTGGATTGTGCTCATTAACTTTTAACATGTTCTCTGCGGGAGTGAACCATCTACATCAACATGACAGAGATGAACATACATCTACTTTCTCTCTCAGGTCATTAACCTTTGCATGAATAATCCTGTCTGTGTGAGAGAGAGAGTCTTTCTCTCTCACTCTCTCTCAGCTCATTTGAAGGTCACAAACATGTTTTAACCTGTCTGTGTGAGAGAGAGAGGCTTTCTCTCTCACTCTCTCTCAGCTCATTCATTACCCTCAGTTGAAAATTCAAATATGCTTTGCAATAATATTAAACTCATCTATAGCTATACCAATAAGTAAACTGAATGACCAAAACATGGTATTATTGAATCACATGCACTACCTTTTGAATCTCGTGCACTACCTTTTGAGGTGTGCAAGTGAAACTGGATCCTCCAATAGATTCATAGGCACCTGCTATTAGTAACATGGTTTCTAGGCAAACCCAACACACATAATCGCGTTTAGCATCATTAAATGTTGTTAGACACAAATAGGTGTAGAATGCTGGTGTACTTTTTCAGGTCATTAACCTTTGCATGAATGCACATGCCACGTTCTGTTGGTTTCCCCCTCATGATTAAAATTTTTTACATTTTTTATCTGCTAAATCATATAGAGCATCCCAAAGTTCGTTTGTATCTGAAATAATTTGTATGGGGGAATCGTTAGAACACCCATAGTGCAAATGTCCCTCCTCACTTATAACTATATCTAGGAGATCATATATTTCAGATAAAATAGGATAGCAAAAATTCTCAGTTTTTGTTGCAGACAAAGTTCCATCATCTGCCTCGGTTGAAAATTTAATATGCTTTGCAATAATATCAAACTCGCTTACTGAAATAGCCATCAGTAAACGGGATAGTTTTTTAAATTTTGTATAGCTGTAGCATCGCATCCTTCCTCTATGATAGTTAAACACATACTGAATGACCGGCGGTTTGTTAGTTAGAAAAAGCCTCCAAAGGAACGTCAACCTCACCGCCTTATTGGAGGTCACTCTTTTTTTATTTGGGTAAAAAGAGGTTCGCACAGGGCTAGGTCACATAAACCTGTGCTATGGAGAAAAACCCATTGTAAAAATTTACATTTCTTTCAACTCTACTTGTCCGTTCTCATGTTCGCATATTAATACAAAATTTCTCTTGTTAAAATCTGTCAAGTTCTCATTATTTAATACGCTTTTAAATTTATCACATAGTAATAAATCGAAATAAGAGTCTCCCTCACTGTCGGGATCGTCGAGATTTAGTAACACTCTGCCTGTACCATAAATTATTGCGCTTTCAACGGTCAGATATGAACCGAGAGGTACTGATTCTAGAGGCAACACCTCACGTGCCAAAGCATTGAATGCACCCATGTTGAAACGTCTCATCTTTCCTAATGATTCAAGTTTCTCAATTTCACTCCTTTTATGCATTCTCCCCACCGCTGTTTGCGCAAGCGCAGTTTGTAGCTTCTTCCTCAATTTGTAATAATTTTTTAACGCAAAGCCTATGCGGCCTGTACCAGGATAAATAATGGTTAATATCGCTCAAATTTACAGTGTTTAAAAAAATTTGTTTCAACTGTCTCGCAAGTCCAATGTTTTCACGAGTAGAATTTCTAATGGCATCCTCACACAAATCAAACCACTGCAGATATTCTCGTAATTTGTTCTCTAATTCTTTATCCGCACACATCCACTTCTGAGGATCCATTATCTACAACTAATTATTTATACAGCGGGATTAATACCGAAAAATTGATAGGTCTTCTACCAACTCCCACGCTACAAATTCTCACTTTGTGTGATTCCAACTCATAACCACAGTAAACGCATACGACCTTTTTTCCATCATAGTAAAATCCTTGTCTCGCATAATTTCTTTTGCTTGTTCTACTATAAAAAGCACAATTCCTCATACTTTTCATTCGATTATTTTCACAAGTATAATCCCCCTCCTCTCCTATCTTTGGAAGCGTGTTAGATGTTAATAGTTGCAAATAATGTTGTGCACTTATTAGAGCGCACCTCCCACCTTCTACATTTTTGTGTATGTTACAAACCTCAAAACACCACGTATCTTTAAACTTTGTGAAATTAGGTTTCGCGTAATATTCCGGTATGCAACGTACATCATTATGATACTTTTTCAAAAATGCCGCTTTTTCTGTTCCCTTTGTAAAAATGCAATCATACGAGCCGAGATATCCTCTTATCAATGAATCTGTAAACTCCGTCTCCCCCTCATCCCATAATATTTTATGATAATGTTGTTCTAACCAGGTAGCCTCGCGAAACATTTTCCAGCTCAAAGTAGATTTCGGAAAAGGCGGTTTAAAGTGTAGTACTACATAATTACCAGCCCGATCAACCAGCGCGAATTCTTTTAAAATTATTTGATTATTATCTCCCTTAAACCAGTGTAGATCCGCAACGGCAAAATTCTTCTTCTTTTCTTCCATGTCACACTGTATTCCCACTGTACGTGTTTTTCCGTCTTCACTAACCTCAAAATCTCCAATCGCCTCTTGAAACAGCGAAGAAGTGGACATGTTGCTCTCTCACACACGCCCACACGAATGATAAATTATTTTTTACATTTCACCTTTTAAACATCCCCCTACCGGCAATTTATTGTACTTCTCTAACTAATGAGGTTAAAGGTGTGTATTCCATTATTGAATCGCTTATAAGAATACAATATGCCGAAGTCGAGTTTGGTAGTTCTTTACTAAATTCCATATCTAATCTTATATCTGTGGATGTTTTCAAATGATCAGATTGGTGTGAACAGTCAATCACAATTATTGGTGATTTTTCGCAAAACGCTTTAAAATCAATAGCGTTCCCATGCTCTGCATTTATAGAGCGGTTATAGTAACTCGGCGCGAAATCTAAAAACATACGATACATTATCTGCTTATTCCCCAACAAATTATCATAGGGATAATATTGACTGTTTAGAAATAATTTAACGTTATACAACTCGCACGAATCAAAATCAGACATTGATTTATTAATAGCATTTTTCCGAGCCGTTTGAAAGGCTAAAATTACATAGCGTGGAACATCTAAATGCGACGATGTTTTTATTGCCCACGAATGAATTCTCGATGTGGCCATGTTTGGAAATTCGTGAATCTCCCATCTTCTAAACGCAAGTTTTAGAGGGCGATCAGAATCGAGTAATTTCAAAAATTTCAACCTTACGTGATCTTCCAAATGGATGTACGGAATTTTCCACTGTAGTTTATCAATTGTTAAAGAAACATTTGTTCCTGTAGCCGATTCAACGCAGTTTAGATCCGACGCACTTCTCAATAATACAAGCTCTTGTTTCAAGTTTAAAATTATTCGTTGAAAATCTTCGAAAAATGGTAACAAAAGTTTCAGCGGTAGGCAAAAAATGAATTTATTATCCGTCAACTTATATCCATCTCTATCAAATCCTGCCAATTGGTATGTATTTGTATCGAAAACATTTTTCAAAAGCAATCCTTTAATTGTAGACGTAATTCCGACAAGTCTCGATTTCGCTACTTGCTGTCCCGCCAATTCATAACGTATCTCATCAAACAGATGGCCTACCACGTTGCTGACAAGTTTATATTCGGCATGCACTGGCGGATCCTCGGGTTTCGCACCAGGCTTTGTACATTTAACACTCCCCTCAATAAATAGAAAGGATTTACAAGGCAGTGTGTATATATCCTGCTGATTTACAGGAAGCCTTACTTCATCCGAATTACCTAGTTTCTGTCCAGAATATGTTGTGTGCGTGTGAAATTCGTACTTAGTAATATCAGAGTAAAATTGAATTTGACTATCGACATCTAGAATTTCACTTATTGCGGCTCCCGACATTTTTCCAATTAACTATAAATCCCAATTTTTCTAGTATTCTCGCGTTTTTAGCTGTTAATCTGTTTTTCGGCGTTAACATAGGTGTTAACGCTACTGAGCTTAAACTCCTACTGACGCTTTCTCTGTTCTCATCTCGACACTTAGGTACGGCATTGAATACAATAAAACCCATCTTCTAACTTTTCTCACGAATATGTAACCTCACAGTTATACTATCCCCTCGAAAATCGATAAGTGATCCGTCTTGATCGGTTACCGTCACATTAATAAACTGAATTCTGCGCGTATTGAGAGGTACATATATAATTTCTGCGGGCGTTTCATTAATCAAATAACCGGGCGGTACCCTCGGCAGAAATTCGTAAATAATATGCTTTTCATCTCCGTTAGCGAAGCTTCCACATGCTAAATTACACGACACCACGATTGTATTAATATGGCTGATCGAGACTAAATGATTTGAATAATGCCATGTATTTGCTTCGAGTAGAAGTTTATCAAACCCGAGTGTCTTACCAATTGAATCGTCAAAAGTTAAATCTACCGGTTTATCGGAATAAATTCCAACTTTCATAGTGTTATTATTTGGTTGTATAACAAGACTCTCATCGCTCAAGTTCAATTTCAACTTTATAGCGCTTATTATATTATCAATTTTGTACGATCCTGTATCAAGATTCACCAGTTTATCTCCATATTTAAAACTGGAATTTTTCCCTCTTATTATATTCGGTATACTATTAAACGTCCACAAGTTAACCAATCCAATTTCCCATTCGCGATTTTTATCCAATTCCAGAGCGTGGTTTAAATTCTCATATAGATTACTTGTTTTTGAGGTTAGTGTAATAACAGCCATCACTCACTCAGCTAATGCTTTCAACACAAGCGTAAAATTACAACTGGTTAGCAAGAAACAAAATCACTAGGTGCCCACAAATGTCTGTGTTTACCCGCTGCAATTGGTTGGTATTATAGAATATTTTTACATTATTTTCTTTTTCCCAATATTTTGCCAATTCGCGTGGCGGTTGCAAGTCACCGATCGGATCAAAATAATACACATTTTTTCCTCGTTTAATATATGCGGTCCAATGTGTTCCCATTCCAATCTGTTTGTCTAAATTAACAATTGCGAGCTCATTATTTCGAATTTTACTCGGAAGTGTATCAATCATATATATGCCCCTTAGTGGAATATCTAATAATTTGCACCATTTTATCAGGTCATAGTTTGACAGCGGGCTGTTCATCTTTGCGTTTTTCTCTGTCTTTTCCTCTGCTTTTTTCCTCCTTGCTTCTTTTTAACCTTTGGAAATAGTGTTACACCGTATTGGGTGGGAGGTACTAGTATTCTTCCGCCTGTTGGATATGGTTTCAGATAAAAACCGCGACCAGCAATATGATTTTTTAACCTATTGATCGCCTTTTGCCTAATACTATCACTATGTGTTTTTCTAACTCCCCTCGTTTTTCGTTTTCTCAAACCGCCACCAAATGCGGATTTCGCTTTCATAATGTTTGTAACAAGATAAGAATATGCCCTCTCAGATAACCCCGTTTTTGGGTCCTTGAAAATTTCCCAAGCTCCATCTGCCAAGTGCCTGTCAGCCTCCGCCCGCGTCTTGTTATCAGACGCTCGGGAGTAAACTATGTCGTGCGTCTTACATAAATCATCAAGACGGTTTATTCCTTTATCTCCACGTGCTAACCTCGACCTTAACCTCGTTCCTGGACCGCAGAAATTATACCCATCTAGGTGCGCTTCTACAGGTAACAGGTCAACCCCCCTATTTATCACTGTACCCAATACATCGCCAATTTTTGATAAAATACCTCTACCACGCTTACGAACAGAGCAGCGCCTTTTCTTAACACTGTTCATCCTTTAAAGGTTAAACATAAACTGAACTGTAATTACTACTACTACTACATAATTGATTAGTTTTCTTCAAAAGAAAATTCGATTTTTCATTAAAAGTCTCGGCACAATTTGCAAGAACGCTATAGTATTTGTAGAAATTGCAAACTGTTTCTCGCTCATCAACCATAAATTTATACCAATGTATCAACCCAATTTCAAAGGAAATTGGTGTTTTATAATACGAATTAACGCAAGATTTAATATTGAATAAAGTATGATTTCTCAGTGAAGTTGACGATCCAAAGGAATTGAAAAGAAATTGCGTATCATTTCGTTTCTCATGCAGATTGCACGATTTATCTTTATTTAAAAGTAGTACGGTGTTTAGACAGCATAATAGAAATATAAATAGTACTATCGTTTTCCACACGTGCCGCATCGCCAAAGCACATTCCATGTTGACAGATGTAAACATACTGATAAAAATAGAACACCGTGTTGAGGGGGAGAAGCGAGCGCGTGCCAGCGAGAGCTTCCTGCGAGCTTCCTTCTTTTAGGTGCTTACCTACTCCAAAGAGGAAGGATGCTCATCGCATCCTGCAATCCTTTTTTAGCTAGCCGCACACACCGCTAAAAGATCATTCGCGTTTTGAACATCATAGTTATCGGATCAAAAAAGTGCGATCATCTTTATCAGTTTGAAAGTGTCACAACAGTTTGAACTTTAGCTATCCGCGCACAGCGATAAAAGAGCATTTGCGTTTTTGAACGGCACAACAAGAAGAGTGATCATTTTGAAAGCATCACATCAGTTTGAAACAAAGGTGAGCAATAATAATTCAAATATTTATTTACATTAATCAATTATAACAAACTCGAAATAAAGCCACAAAATAATCAAACTCATAAAAATTATCTTCAACCCAATCACGCATTTTTACAAGTTTTTGGCTAAATACTGTTAGTGCAAAAAATCTTGCATATTAAATTGGAGCAATTGTAATAGAAATAGTAATTGTTCAATAATATTTACAATAAATCTTCTCACACCTGATTAATGCAGACGACATCTCCATAATCTGATAATAAGTGTGCATAATCCAAATTTTTAAACATCAATCTGATCCATTTTCCCTATTTTGTATGTTTCAGTTCCAACTAGAGGTGTTTCAAGTCTACAACAGAGCGCAAGTGATTCCTCGGCTTCCTTCTCGTGCAGGTTTGTTTACTTTTTCAATTAATTCTCCTCCTCCTTCTCCTTCTCCTCCTCCTTCTCCTCCTTCTCCTCCTTCTCCTCCTTCTCCTTCTCCTCCTCCTTCTCCTCCTCCTTCTCCTTCTCCTCCTTCTCCTTCTCCTCCTTCTCCTCCTCCTTCTCCTCCTCCTTCTCCTTCTCCTTCTCCTCCTCCTTCTCCTCCTTCTCCTTTAAGACTGTTCTTATTATATATACAAAATGATGCATGACACAGTTTTTTCGAATCTGCAATAATTACTTTACAATATACACATTGCAAATAACCCGTTTTATGTAGAAAAAATCCATTACTCGCGAAATATTCAGCATTTCTTTTAAAAACCAATATCCTCTTATTAAATGAGTTTGACCAGTGAGGCATCGATCTTTGATAAAATGTCTTTATTCGCTGGTCGTAATCCCGAAGATTATTAAAATTTTCATTCTCGATAGAAATATTATGCATTCTCCTCCACCCACAATTCGGACTATGTTTTTCATGTTCTTTTTCGGGATCATCTGTTATTAACCATTTTTCCAAACCAACTAAACAAAACACGCACTGCACTGAGTCTGGTGGCGCCTTGAATACAAATCCCAGTTTAGCTAAATGTTTAGGCGATAAAAGGGGAGATTCGAATTTTTTCCATCTCTCATCAAAACTTAATAACCTCAATCTTTCGTACATTAAAACGTGTGATTGATCCATAGTGTGCCGATCAACTTCTAATCCACTACTAACTTGTTTGTTTTAGATCAGTTGTACCAGCGGAGTGTAAGAGAGCACACATCTGAGTGAGAGGATACATCTGAGAGAGAGCGCACATCTGAGAGAGAGCACACATCTGAGAGAGAGAGAGCACACATCTGAGAGAGAGAGAGTTCATCATTTGCCATCACCCTTTTACAATGTAAGTAGCGATTATTGACTGCGCATTATTTCGAATTATTTTTCTCGGTAAAAACTATTATTCTGCAGAAATCACACTGCATGCGAGTATCTCCATTCAACTAATTCTGCTGCCGATTGTTGTACATTGGAGGAGTAAACTTACGTTCAGTATTCCTACTTAGTTTTACCAGCACACTTGAGTGTTTGAAATAATTTACAATTTTTCCCACACCGAAATCTTCTGGACGAATTACACAAAAATTTATCAATTTTGTTGTTACACATATTAAATGTATGATAGACGCCATTACACGATTCGTGATGGTTATCTGCAATATGTAATTGCATTATTCGATAAAAACAAGTATCTGAATTACATTCTCCAATAAATTGGTGTAATGGTTCATTGAGCGCAGGATTTATACACACGCAATAGTGTCCATATTCTCTTCCATAACACTCATAACGGTGGAAGCGTAATTTATGTATTAATTGTTTTTCGAACGAGGATTTATTTTTAATAAACTTTTCTTCTTCTTCCTCGTCTACCGCCACGTTTATATCCATAGATATAATCTGTTTCACACTCATAATCTTTTTTAACCTTTCAGTTGGAGAACACAGTGGAATCGCTTCCTTTGAAAGTCAATCTTTCGTAATTTAGAACAGTGCGTGGTGATCAACTTCTAATCTGCTACTAACTTGTTTTGTTTTAGAGAGAGAGCACTAATTCGTCAAAATGCGGTATACAATCAAGGATCTGCGTGGATTGAACAATAACGCGATACGTCACCGTATAACCTATCTAGACGAGGAGCTGGACGTGGAATCGACTTTGGAAGCTACAAAACCCATAGTATTGAACCAGATCGTCGAGGAGTCAGACCGTTTCCACGGAAATGTGAAATGGTTTTTAGTGTTAAATATTATATTACAAAAATTGATTGTTTTGCCCGAGGAAAGTGAACAAATTTCGAGTACTGTAAACTTTCACAGCTATTCGGCAATATGTGTGAATGTTCGTGAAAATTTAGATGAATTGAACAAGTACTATGAATTAGCTATTAAGAAAATTTTAAATTCTTTCCAGAATTTTACAAAATTTGGTAGTGGGTGGGTTTTGAGTAGAATACATTCTTTAGATTTAAACATAATTCGGTATAATCCTATGTACACATCCTCATCTTCCTTTGTAGAGACTCCCGATTTTATTGTAAGGAAAAAGTGTGTGATTAACATAAAAAATTTCAATGACGAGAAATGCCTTTTGTGGTCAATTCTCGCTTATTTCCATCATCGTCGCAGAAATATGACTGTTGAATATCTGAGCAAGTTTGCTCACACACTCAACACAAACGGTGTTAACTTTCCAGCCACCATGAGAGATGTTAGGAAAATTGAAATTTTGAATCCCAACATATCGATTAATGTAATTGCGTACGACGATGGAAAATTCTATCCCTACAGATGTAGTATATATAGGCAACGCAGACATCAGGTGAATCTTTTGCTTTTAACAACTAAAACCGCACCACATAAATCACATTTTTGCTTGATCAATACCGCGAACGGAAAGAATGGTTTATCGCGTCTTTTGAGCCATCTTTCAAAACATCATGCCCAAGTACACATATGCGAATTTTGTTTCCATCGTTTCACAACTGACAAAATGGTAAATAGAGATGGAAAACAAAATTTGGAAAGACATCAAGAGCTTTGTTCAAAGTTCGCGGCGCAAAGAACGGTGCTACCCAAAGAAGGTGATGTAATCAAATTTACAAACTATACTTATACACTTAAACCTAAATATGTAATTTACGCCGATTTTGAATCGTTTATTTTACCAATTAAAAGCGGAGAAGAGGGGGAAGAAGAAGCTGATGCTTCAGACCCTGTTACTAGTAGCTTCACAAAAAAGACGCGTGAGCATGTTGCGTGCGGGTATTGCTTCGTAGTGTTAAATATACATGGTGAAATTTGTCACGGCCCCATTCTTTATCGCGCGCGAAATGAAAGTGAAAAAATTATTAAAAAATTTGTTGATGATGTAACAGATTTAGGTGAAATGCTTTATAATGATATGAAACGCGAAATACCGATGATTCCATTAAATGAGCGTGAACAACAAGTATTTGATGATGCAAAACAATGTGGTTTATGTGGGAAGGATTTCTTGATTGGTGAGGTGAGATGCAAACACCACTCGCACGAATCAGGCGAATTTATTTGTGCAGCTCACCAAGCCTGTAATTTAAATGCTAAATCACCCGATTTTATTCCATGTTATATACATAATTTCGTAGGGTACGATTCCCATTTTATTGTGCAAGCTTTGGGGAAATGCAAAAGAAAAATACATTGCATCGCCAATTCCTCTGAAAAATTTATGACAATTAGTATTGGTAAAATTAGGTTTTTAGATAGTTTTAAGTTCATGAATGCTTCATTAGATTCACTTGTAAAAAATTTGTCAGAAAGTACTGAATTGGAAACGAAATTTAAAAGGATGTACACTGTATTCAGAACACCTGAACAGCACCAGCTTTTAATCAAAAAGGGTGTGTATCCATACACTTATTTTGATTGTGCTGAAAAGTTCAATGAAACGTGTCTTCCACCCATAGAAGCATTCCACAATGATTTGAACGATTCACCATTGGATCCTGCTGAATATGAACATGCACAGAAGGTGTGGAAAGCGTGTAATATTTCCTCTCTTGGCGAATATCACGATCTATACCTTCTAACGGATGTTCTGCTTTTGGCCGACGTTTTTGAGGATATGCGCTCATCATTATTCGACAAATACGGATTGGATGCTATCCACTTTCTCTCATTGGCACATTTCTCATGGAATTGCATGCTAAAATACACACAGGTGGAGCTTGGTTTGATTCGGGACATTGATATTCATCTTATGATTGAGGGTGCAGTGAGAGGAGGATTATCGGTCATTCCGCATAGGTTCGCTGAAGCGAACAACCCATATATGTCGAATTATGATGAGAGTAAACCTACTAATTACCTTGTTTACCTGGATGCTAACAATTTATATGGATACGCAATGTGTGAACCTCTCCCGAGCGGAAATTTTAAATTTTTGAATGAGAATGAAATCGCACAAGTAGATTTTTTAAACTTGAGTGCCGATTCAGAAATTGGCTACATTCTGGAGGTTGATATGCAGTACCCACAATACTTACACGATTCTCACAATCAGTTTCCCCTTGCCCCCACAAAAGAAGCAGCCCCCCTTCACCTGATGTCTGAATATCAAAAACACGATTCACAAAAATCATCAACAAAACTCCTTGCAACACTTTATGATAGAACAAAATATGTAATTCATTATCGCAATCTCCAGCTTTACACTCAGTTGGGTATGCGTTTAACGAAGATTCATAGGGTAATTAGTTTTACACAGTCCCGTTGGCTACAACCTTACATTCAATTCAATACGGAATGTAGGCGAAATGCCAGGAATAAATTTGAAGTTCAGAACTTTAAAAATTTATCGAATATAATATACGGAAAATCTCTCCAGGGTAATCGACACCATTGCACCGTAAATCTCATAACAGATGAGAGAAAATTGGATAAATATGTTTCCAGGCCATTGTGTAAACGCTGGGTGATTTTTGATGAAAATGTAATTGGGGTGTTTTCAAGAAAATCTGAAATATGCTTGAACAAACCCATCTTTGCAGGATTCACCATTTTGGAATTGAGTAAACACCTAATGTTTGATTTCCACTACAACAAAATTTTGAACATATATCGTCCTGAAAATGTGAATCTATTAATGTCGGATACAGATAGTCTTTTCTATGAAATAAAAACTGAGGATGTGTACCAGGATATTAGGAATAATTTGACGTGGTTTGACACATCTGATTACCCAACCACTCACAAATGTTATAGTCTTGTAAATAAAAAAGTGGTTGGGAAATTTAAAGATGAGACAAATTCAAAAATTATCACACATTTTGCTGGCTTACGGCCCAAAATGTATAGTTTTAAATATGTAGATGATGAGAATGAATTGTATAAAAACGTAGCTAAGGGTGTAAAGAAATCTGTTAAAGATCGCTGTCTAACATATGATTTGTACAAAAAATGTTTATTCGAAAGAAGCACACATTACGAGAGGTTCAATATGATAAGGAGCTATTGTCATAAAGTATATCAGATTGCATGTGCAAAAACAGCGCTCTCATGCTATGATGATAAAAGATACATCATGCCCAATTCGGTTGACACCTTGGCATGGGGTCATTATAGAATCCCCCAAGTTGAAGAAGGAGAAGAAAAAGGAGAAGAAGAAGAAGAAGAAGTAGTAGAAGAAGAACCTTCCTCTCAAAGTGTGAGACGGTGAGTGAGGAGAGGAGAAGTGAGGCGTGCTGCTTCACAAAAAGAGGGTGGCTAAAAATAGATTACCCACGCGACGCGTGGACGCGTGCCGAGGCAGTTGAGATATATCACACGTGTGTGATGTCGACAAAAATGAATGAACTTAGACATAGATTAGCACAAGAATTGCATTCTGTGCCAAGAGTACATTTTAATAGGAGAAAATATGAGATTAAAAGTGAGGTGGATCTGCTTCAGGCAGATTTAATTGATATGAGCTCGCTGGCGAGAGATAATTCAAATTTTACTTTTATTTTAGCTGTAATTAACTGTTTTTCTAAATATGCTTATTGTGTGCCAATAAAATCCAAAAGTGCCGGCTCTGTGTATGCTGCGCTTGAGCCTATTATTCGTAAAAATAAAAATGTTAAATTTTTTCAGACAGACCAAGGTACCGAATTTTTTAATACAAAAGTAAAAGCATTATTGGATACGTATAATATTAAACATTACCATGTTTTTAGTGAGAAAAAAGCTGCAATAGTCGAACGTTTTATTAGAACTATTAAATCAAAAATCTATAAATATTTAACGCAGCATGGAACAAAACGATGGGTGGGAGCATTACCAACAATGGTTAAAGAGTATAATAATGCTTTCCACAGAACAATTCAAATGCTGCCATCTGATGTTCGCAAAAAACATCGAAATCATATAATAGCATCGCTTAATAAGGCGGCCAATGAGAACTTGCGTTTGAAATCTAAACGAATAAAACCGAAATTTAAATTGGGCGATGTTGTACGCATTAGTAAGTACAGACAGGTTTTCGACAAATCGTATAATATTAATTGGAGTGGGGAATTATTTATAATTCATTCAGTCTATCCGACTAAGCCACCTACTTACATCTTGCGTGATTTGAAAGGGGAAATAATTTCTGGCCGTTTCTACGAAGAAGAAATGAAAAAAACAAAGCTGGATGAGGAGGAGCAGAAAGTTTATTTAGTAGAGAAAATTATAAGGAAAAATAAAGATAAAATATTGGTTAAATGGTTAGGTTTCAGCGAACCTACATGGATCGAGAGAAAGAATTTACTAGGTTAAGAACTGTATTGTAAATACTATGTATTATATTGTAAATACTATGTATTATATTGTAAATAAGCGAAATGTTGTATATTGGAAAAGAACTGAAAAATATTATCAATAAATTGATATAATATGTTGAAGCATGTGTTTTATTCAGTTATCCATTGACTATCATAGTGATACAATGGTAAAGGATACGACCATACCCATCATCAATTTTGATGAGGTTATTACAGGTAAACCGAACATTGGCAAGAGTAAAAATGGTAGTTTATTACCGCATAATGCACGCATTATCCTGATTGGAAGATCCAACAGTGGTAAGACAAATACGTTATTGAATTTGATTTTCAATAAAAACGGATTGAAATTTAAACATTTATACTTATTTAGTAATTCTTTGTATCAAGATAAATATGAATTTTTGAAAAAGGTGTTTTCAAAGATAAAATGTGTTACTTTTCATTTATCAGACAATACTGATATGATAAAGCATCCCAACAAAGTTGAGAGAAACTCTCTTGTCATTTTTGATGATTTACAATTAAGCAATGTACCTCAAATTCGTAATTACTTTACAATGGGTAGACATCGCGAAATTGACACAGCCTACTTGGTACAAAGTTACGGATCTATTAAAAAACATCACATCCGAGATAACGCAAACATGCTAATTATTTTTAAACTTGATCAATTAAATTTGAAATTAATTTATAGGGATTTTGTAGGGGAAGATATGAGTTTCAGTGAGTTTAGAAAACTATGTTGGGAGGTGTGGTCAAAAGGTGCTCACAAATTTGTTTCTATTTTTACTGAATGTAAGGCTGAAAATGGAAGATACAGAGAGCAATTGGATAAATTCATAAAGATTCCTTTGCAATGAGGTAACTTCGGTGTTTGCACGTTTTTTGTTCATTCAACGTCGCGGCATTAATGGAGAAAGTTAATATGCGTAAGAAACGCGGTCGTGCTGCTCCTACCGCAGCATCATCTGTTGGGGAGAGAAGCAGTTTAATAGATAGAATAAAAAAATTGAGAAAAACTATTATTGAAAAACACAGAAATTTATTGGGTTTTCAAACACAGAGTGAAGAATTTAATCGTAAAAGGTTGGAACCAATAATTACTCCATTAATTGAACTCAAAAAGAGCACAATCTCTGCCAATGAAACAGTAAAGCGCGAAAAAGAACACAAGGTTGAACCGTTGGTAACGGAGAAGGAGAAGGAGGAGGAGGAGGAGGTGGAGGAGAAGGAGGAGGATGGGGAGGAAGATGTAAATATTTCTGCTAATGATAAATCTGCTTTCTTTGATTCGACTTTGAATATTACTAACCGTCGCACTCGAATAGAAGAAATTTTAGACAACTATTTAGGTGTGTTTCATAACGAGAAATTAGATAATTCTATTCCTTATGGTATACGTTTTGATCATAAACAAAATTTATATTTTATCGGCGATGAGCCCGTAAGTTTTGATGATGTTTTTATAACTGTCGGCGAACAAAGGTTTAGAATGACTCATGGTTTGTTGGAGCTATTGTTTAACAGTAGGCCAAATTCAAATCTCTACAATAACAAAGATTTGGCGAAATATAAAAAAATATTATCACTGACATCTGTACATATTAATAACCAGGGTTACGTAATTCGCAATTCTGGTAAAAAATCTCAAATTATACAGAAACTTTTTCCACCCAAAAAACGTTCAAAGTATGGGAAGGGATTATTGAATTTTGTTAGAAATAAATCACGTGATAGAAACTACATATTCTGGGATGATGTTAACGAACTAGTCGAACGGTTATTTATTTTAATGGGTTCAAAAAATGCAGGAAATTCAGCTCACGATATTGAAATCGATTCGATATTACAAGAACTGCGAGAAGCTAACTTTATACAGTAAAAAAGCGAGGACAGGCCGTGTTGGCAGGAAGCTGTTCGGTAGAGCGAAAGAGGAGAGAAAGAAATATGAGAGAGATGAGGCTGGGTGAAACCGGCTGTTGCGAAAGAGTATGTTAGAAGAAATGCGGAGTGGGCGCCCCCTCACCCCTCTGCGAAACATCGTGTAAAGTGAGAATAGCCGACTAAAGACATGAGCTGGGGTGGTGACGTCAGTGCTGCCAGCGCGAGTCATCTTGACAAGCGTCACAAATCGGACCGTTGGAACCTCTCCGCTAAAGCGGGTGTACCGAGGTGTTGATAATTAATTTCGACATTCGAACAATGAACACCGATCGATTCGGTAGGATGCATACAGTGCATGCGAAGCAATTAGAGGAGTTAAAAAAATTAGTAGCGAATTTTGACAAGTTGAAATTTGAATTGAGTGAGTTGAAGAAAGCTGTTTTAACTAGAACAGAATTTAACAATGAAAGAAGCCAACTTGTGTCGTTTGAAAATCTCAATAGTGGATTAAGTATAATTAACAATGTGTTGGAAAAACGCATGCATGATTTAGAACAGGTTGTTTTAACTAGGAGAGAATTTGAGCAGGAGAAGGCTAGTGTGCTGGTGAGTAGACATACCCTCAATAATGAGATGAAAATTATTAGCAAAGAGGCAAAGGCAGAAAGAGATAAACTACTCACTCGAGATGAATTCAATAGGGAAAATTTACTCACTAAAAAAGAGTTTATAATTGAAAAAGCAGGATTCATCTCATATGAACAACTTAACACAGCTGTAAAAATATCACAGGACCTATTAATGGATTATGTGCATAATAATCGAGATTTCAAGAGGCATTTAAATGATCTGATGTATAGATATGCCTATTATTTGATAGAAAAATGTGTAATGGCTGCCAGAACGTTTGATTATAAAGAGTTGGAGGGACGAGGACTATTGCCAGAACATACTGTCAGCGAATTTCTTCGGCTTATTGGGATGGATGAGCCGACGATAAAATATGATAGTAGTTTGTTTTTACCTCCTCAACAAGAACGCCTATTACAACGCTATCAATCTAGGAATCGGGGAGTGTAGAAGCATTCTATTTCTGTGTACAGCCCCCCACCTGCTAGGCACGTGTTGCGACCGTTAAATTCTAAGGTTAATGACCTGAGAGCACGTCTCTCTCACACACACACACACACACACATAAAACTTGTGCACGTGTTCTGCTTTTAAACATTATGAAATAGTTTTTCACAGCAGGGGGCGGAAGTATTATTAATATCTGAAGCACTGTCCGGGGGTGGGGGGCAGGGGGGTATATTAACACTGCACGTGCGAAAGAGAGGGCTTTGAGAATCACAGCAGGAGGTGGCAAGTGTGCAGATGCAATTAATAGCTAAATCTGGCGGCGGGGGGCGGGGGGTTACGGATAAGAGCAAATATAGATATAGTAATTGCAAGCAGGTATATATAGATATACAATTGCAAGCATGTATATATAGATATAAAGCTGTATGTTCTATATTTATTGGGAACCTTCTGTGAGAGGTGGGGTCAGGGGGGATAGGTCCTCTCTCATTGGTGCTTGTGGGGGGTCCCCCTTTAATCTATTGGGAATAAAGTGGGGGCACATAGGGAAGGGGGTATGTGACCTTAAAAACAAAATGGCTGACCGCGACAGGGGGGAAGGGGTGGGTGTTTACAAAATGTCTGACCTGGGGGAGGGGGAAGGGGGGTGGCCACGCCCCCCTGTCTTCTCATTGGTCAGGCTGAAGTCCCCTTAATACCTACTGACAAGACTATTTTACTTTATATTATAATGTAAATGCGTGTGGCTTTTACTGGTGCGGAGACCCTTATGGGTAGTTCCACCTCGCCGCTTGAAACATGGTGGATCTAAAATTTTAGGTGGGTTCCGAACCACCGGGAAGTGATTCTACAGCAGAGAAAAGAGTCTTTTTTTCTGATCAATATAATCGGTCAACCTTACAGAGAGGGCCCACGAGAGCGTTACTTATCTAACCCGATTGAACACATACCTGCTACGGCACGGCCCACTTCTCACTTTATATTATGACAATGTATCAATAAAAGTTGGTTTTAAAGGAACTGAAAAATGAGAACATAATTTATTAATCTCGAATTGCTCAGTGCTATTATACTGAACGAGCGAAGACTTATACTGTGATCAGGGCTTAATTTCAACCGGAGCACACCGGAGCGGAGCTCCGGTACCTTTTAGAACGCCCCTGGCTATCTAAATCGATAATAATATCATTAATTTCAAAACAGATCTGAACTAGCTGGAAATGATTGTTTTTTTTTAAATTTAGACTGACTTAAGTTTTTTAATTTGTAGCTATAGTTTTCCTCAAAATCGTTTAAGAGATCTTATTATTTTTGACCTTATTTTAAAAACACCTTAATCTTATTATTTTGTAGGTTATGTAATATTAACTTATATGTGCATTACTAACCATGCTTAAATGCATTTAAAATGCACCAATTCAAGTGTAATTTTCAAACTTTTACGGGGGAGGACCCCCGGACCACCCTTTTGCTGGGGGGTAAGTCACAGCTCCAATACTTCTGAATTTAAAAATTAAGCCCTGACTGTGATATATAAGCCGATATGCTAAGTCTACAATGAGCGCTGCTATACAGAAGGGTCGCTATAGTCTAGTGGTTTTAAGACGTCTGACCGGCAATTGGAAGGTCCGTGAATCGATTCCCGAAGGTGACTAAATATTTCTGTGTAGTAGCATTTATCGATTTGCATCAGCTATTCAATGCTGTTGTCAATATCCACCATTACGGAAGTTTTCAGAATTAATAGCACTTCAAAGAATTCGAAATGCATGAATTATGTTCGATTAATAAAATTAAGGACAACTAAATCGTGAGATTTGAGCTAAAAGAACTTTACACTGGAACTTGATGTTGAATAAGATGAAAGATGAAACAATTTTTCTTTCCACTATTTTATTTTTTGTATATAATCAAACATTTGTATTTGTTTTTTCTGTAGAAATAAAGTTTCATTTCATTTTTATTTCATTTCAATAAATTGATAACAAAAACAATACATCCTTTGATCCTATGTAGAAGAATCTAGAGTCTAGACCAATGCTATTGTCACTCAATAACAAACTGGACAAAACTTGAAAAAACACCCAAATGATTACTTCCTTTCATAATTTCTAGACAAATTCAGAAGAGCATGCTACATTATTACAATCATGTAGTACGACATGACTCACATACTGTACCATTGCATGCAAACAACTTTGCGCTAATAACTCTTTGCTAATCCATTTTCTGTCTTAAAATATCCACTATTATTATCAACTTTGTCAGAGAGTTTGCAAGGTCGGAAAAATGGCTTTATGAGTGACTTTATAAACATCTTTACAGGTTGCTAACACCTTTTAGTTGAAAACTAATTTACCAAGTTCCAAGTGACTCACAAGACCTTCACTAATTATAATACACAACTACCATCGCATTTATAATCTATCTATATACATAAAAATGAATGTCTGTCTGTATATGTATGTATGTATGTTCCTTATAGACTTTAAAACTACTTGACAGATTGGCATGAAACTTTGGGAGTATGTTGTGTGAATATTGGGGATGGTTTCTGACCATAAATTTCAATAGGGGAGCTAATAATTTTTTTTTTAATTTAAATTTTATTCAAACACACAAAATACAATAGAAAACAAATTTACAATACAACAGTACAATAGTATAATATACAAAACAGAAACACAAATACAAAACAAATGGCTATATGGTGGGGTGTGCTGAAAAAAAGAAAGGAGGAGAAATACCTAGCCAACTATGGTTTCCCATGTAATAGGCAGGTAGAGGGCTTATTAATTAATCCATTTTACAGACCTAACATACTTGGCAGGAAGTTGGCAGGACTGATCTGCCTGTGTTAGTCTACAGTGTTATCCACTCTTCAATTTATTGCATTTTAAGAAATATTTACTTACATTTGGAAATTTTGAAGTTGTTATGGGTCTGTAAAGTGTATCTGGTGTGCTGATGTGGTATGTAAATTTCTAAAAACTATTTCCGTAAGCGATCTGGAAAGTTATTTTTTTTCTCTAGTTTATAACCTCAATCTCTATTGCCGACTAGTGAAAATATTTCGTTATCAACTTGCAACGGACGACTATCGGTTTATCGCTTATCGCTTTGTGCATGTCAGTGTGGAGCTACCGTAATTTCCTGCAGTGAATGAAAGAGACAGTTTACAGTTTTTGCGCGGGAACCAAAGTCAGCTGTTCCTCGATACAGAGGTGCCGTTAGAGCAACCAGCTGATTGGCTTATCTATTGATACAGAGCTGGCTAGCTACAAAGACCGGGATTTTTATTGCATTTCAAACTCTGCTTTCCTGTATGTTTCAATTGCTGGTGTTATTTTGTATGACTTGACAACGCTTCTATAACTTAAAACACAAAAAATATTACTCTAAATTCCCTTCATATCAGGAGCTGCCTCATTCTTTGCCTTGATTGCTCTCTTGGTAATCCTTTCGTTTCCTTTCTGCATTTCCTCAGCCCAGCGTCCTCTTGCCTCCTCTCGTGTTACCGGTACTGTTGGAGTGTGGGTCATAGTCGTCGCTACACGCTCTAAAGGAAGGAGAAGAAGAGAACATTTTTTTTTTCTTTTCTTTCTCAATCTTTCGCTGGAAGTATGTCGAAGATAGATATATGTGAAACTAAACGTGGAAATAAAGCGATAAAGGTCGATGGTTTTAGCTACAGAAGAGATCGTGCCTTAATTAATGGTAACGTTTCATGGCGCTGCCTCAAGGTTGGTTGTCCTGTGACTGTGAAAACTGACAGTAAAGTAACTAAATTAATTGAATGCTCCGGATCGCATAGCCACATGGGTTTGAATGTTGATACAGTGTCTGGTGACAATAACGATTTATCCTTATCGCGCGATGATTCGTTTGCAGCTATTGAGGATACGGTGATGACTACTCCATTGAAAAGCTCAAGCTTTGGAGGTGGTATATTATGTACTCCGGAATTACGTGATATGGGTGTAAATACACCGACTATTAGGACAATTATAAATACTGACGAGACTCAAAGCATTCGTGAATTGGAACTTCTACAGCAGAGAGATGACCTTATAACTTTCTCGAAGGATTTGAAAAGCGAGGTTGAACATTTGAAAGCTACAATCCAGATTCAAAGTCGTGAACTGAATGAAATTATAGGGTCACTCAAGGAGGAGAAAAATTCTTTAGCAGAAAAAGTTCTGTCAATGTCTACTTCTATTGAGGCATTGGAGGCTGACAACTTGACTTTAAGAAATGAGAGAATTCTTGAAATAAACGAAACTAATAAATGGAGAGCACTTCACGATGAGTCATCTATTAAGTCTGAACAGTATTTCAAAAGACAACCTGTGAGTTCAGTAGTCAAGAATAATAAAAGGCAAAGTAATCTGGCTCCTGGGAGGTTTTCTGACCATTTCGCTACTGGTCAGGACAATTTTGGCGTTGCTGACTTGGCAGGTGAAGGCGAATCATCAAAATATAAACGTCACGATTTAAATGTTGAAAATGATAGGAACTATCTACTACAAAAAGAACGAAAGGTAATGGACTCAGCCAGCTCATCTAAACGTAAAATCCAGGTTCATCACTATGCTGACAGTCAAGGACGAAACGTTTGCAGCGAGTTTATGAGTAAATGCAATTACAGTGTTACTTCGTTTGTGAAACCAGGTGCTAAATTCCACAATGTCTTACCGAAAAGATTGGCAGATTTTGGTGGAAAAGACTTTTTAGTGATTCAGGCTGGCTCCAACGATGTTGGTAAAAATGAAGCAAAAGACATTATGGTAGCTTTGCGGAGAAGTTTGGCAGCTCTTTACGGGACCAATGTCATTATATTCTCGATTCCTCATCGCTATGACTTGGCTGACTGGTCTTGTGTGAATAAGTTGATAAGGAAGACTAACATTGATATTCAAAAGTTGTGTAATCTGTTTTCAAATTGTGAATTTATTGATGTAAGTAATATAGGGAGAAGATTCCACATAACTCACGGCCTGCATCTAAATGATCTAGGTAAAAAGTATGTTAGTGACAGAATTCTCAATTGTATAGAAAATCGTCTCTCTAATTCAAAATTAACTCCGCCTATTCCACTTCATGGTTCTTTTTTAGATTAGATGGGCTCACATCTAAGCTGAACTGCGCTGACTTATTTGTCATAGGTAGGTCTTCAATAGAAACTATATTAGACGTAAGTTTAGATGGTACTGATACTCAGAATGTCCATTTGTCTGACTCAGTGGGTGAGTTTGTGAATGATAGTTCCGAAAGAATTGAGAGACCTAAAACATCAAGCTTAAAGATCGGGTATATAAATATTCAGGGTCTGTCTAACAAGGATCTAATACTTAATGAGTTTGCGCTTGATAATAATATTGACATAATATGTGTGAGTGAGCATTGGTGCAGAGAAGCTCAAATTCAATTTTTAAAGTTGGATGATTATATTTTGTCCAATAGCTACTGTAGAACCGTTCACATTAGAGGTGGTGTAGCCATATATAGAAGTAAAGTGAATGAAGTTTCGTCTGGGTTTGATACTTTAAATTTTGACTTTCTATGTAGTGAATTTGATTTTGAAGCTACAGGTGTAATTGACCGTGTTGCCAAAATAGTTATTGTCTCTTTATATAGGTCTCCAAATGGAAACCCGAATATATTTTTGGAACAGTTGGATAAATTATTTAACTTTTTACATAGGCCAGCGATGAGAAATTTTCACTTATTTGTAGGTGGCGATGTGAATTCTGTCTTTGACATGAACAGAGAAAGCTCCTTTGAACTTAAGAATTTGCTAAGACAATATAATATGATATTCACAAATTTTGAAAATACAAGAGAGAATGCTTGTTTGGATAATATTTTTACCAACTCTAGGAGTAGTGCTATCTCTAATGAAGTATTATTATTTCATTATTCAGATCATAAGTTTCTGACAATACAATATCTTAAGGATGCTACTCTCAATAATAATTCTAAAACAAGAATAGTAACGTCCAGACCTGTGAATGCAAGTAAAATATATGAACTTAGAAAATCGTTGTATGATTCTAACTGGTCCAATCTGTATGACGGTAAATTATCAGCTAATGATATATTTAGTAAATTTTTCAACCGATTTATTAGACTGTTTAATTGTTATATCCCAGAAAGAAAATGTAAAGTCTTTATTAATAGAGGTAAAAGAGTAAAAAAAAACAATAATAAAAATTGGTATAGTCCACAGTTGGGAGCTCTTAAGGAGCAACTGTTACTATTGAAGAGTATACATGATAAATTTCAAACTTTGAATACTAAATTAGCTTATGTGAACTGTAGAAATGAGTATAAAACTGCTATAAGAGAGGCAAAAAAAATCCATAATATTGACTCAATTGAAAATTCAAAAAATAAATGTAAGGCTGCATGGAATATAATAAATGCAGTTGTTAAGGATTCTAAGCAGAAGGTGACTGTACACCCAGATACATTGAATAATTTTTTCATTCAATCTGTTAAAGATATCAGTGCGTCTTTGACTGGACCTAGAATTAATTCACTGGATGTACAAGCTATCAAGGGCCCTAGTTCGCCAAAATGCTTTTCCTTCTGTCAAGTGCTGCCAAAGCTTGTTTTGGATATAGTTAAGCGTTTCAGGTCTTCTGATAGCGTTGACATATATGGAATGTCTGTTAATTTGTTAAAGGAAATAATCGATTGCATTATTGAGCCTCTAACCTACTGTCTAAATAAATGCTTGGAGGAAGGAGTCTTTCCTGGTGAGCTCAAAAAGGCAAGAGTGGTACCTATATATAAGAAAGGCGATAGGAGCTGTCCAGGTAGCTATAGACCTGTTTCAATTGTACCAATTTTTGCTAAAATTCTTGAAACAATAATTTATCTGCAGCTTTCAGAACATTTTGAGCAATTCGGTTTCATGGATGAATCTCAGTTTGGTTTCAGGAAAAATAAATCTACAGTAGATGCCCTTCAGGTTATGACAAAGAAAATAATACAGACATTTGAACAGGGAAGCTTTGCTCAGGCCACTTTTTGTGACCTGAGTAAGGCTTTTGATTGTGTCGACTATAAGATTCTTCTTGAAAAATTGAGCTATTATGGAGCTGGACACATGGCTGTTAAACTTTTGGAATCATACCTAATGAACCGTAGTCAATTGGTTGCTGTTGGATGTGATGTGTCTTCCATGTTAAATGTACAATCAGGGGTGCCACAGGGATCGGTACTTGGACCGTTCCTTTTTCTTGTTATGATTAATGACCTACCAGTTCACATAAGGTCGTGTATATACAAACAGTGCTATATGCAGATGACACCACATTCTTGCATTCGAATAATGATTTAAGTAGCCTTTTAAATGATACTCAAAACACCATAGAACAGGCAGCGCTTTGGTTTAGAGCAAATGGCTTTGTTCTCAACGAGGGTAAGACTGAGCAAATGAACTTTAGTCTAAGGAATGGAGTCCCTCTCAACAATCCATCTAGTGTGAAGTTTCTAGGTATTTATATGGATCCAAAACTTTCTTGGGAGCCCCATATCAAATATGTAAGCTCTAAACTGTGCAGAGTAATTTATCTACTAAAAAGTCTTGTTAATTTGGTGCCAAAAAAATATCTAAGATCATCCTATTTTTCATTTTTCCATAGTTTAATATCATATGGCATAATTTTATGGGGTAACTCTTCTCATATAAATGACATTCTTATTCTTCAAAAAAAAGCACTAAGGGTTATTACTGAATCGCCATTTTTAGAGCACTGTAAGCCTTTATTCCAAAGTAACAAAATCTTAACTGTAATAAATCAGTATATATATTCTGTGTTAATATATACAAAGAAAAATCTGCACAATTTCCAGATAAGAAATAATATTCATTCACTTAACACTAGATTCAATAAACGCATATATATACCACATCATAGATTATCTAAGTCGCTAAACAGTTTTGAGGTGATAGGGCAAAAACTTTTCAATAGGCTCCCATTTTACTTACATGACTCATCCCTACACATTTTCAAAACGAAAATACACAACTGGTTGATTGAGCATCCATTTTATAGGTTGGACGAATTTTATGAATGTGACATTAAAGATTTGTGAATTTTATGTAAGAAATCATCTAATTTAAATCAATGATTTTATAACTACTTGAATATAGGTCTGATATTAGAAATATGTGTATGTATGTATATCACTATACATTATGTAAATGTATATATTATTCTCATAACTTTATTCTTGACGTTGTCTGTTGCTATTGTGTTGGCCTTTTGACAATAAAATTTTATTTATTTATTTTACTGAACTTGCCGGTCAAACAGCTTAAAGGAACAGCTGATAGAAGTCAACAGTTTTTAATCATATGGCAGGCTTCTTAGCGGCGTTATTGGAACGCAAAGACTTTACATGTAGGCTACCGTGCATTCGGAGCCTTGCAGTATGTAGGAAACATATGACTGGGATCATACCCATATACTGGGAAATGTAATTATGCCGGGTTGATGACATCTGTCTCAGTAGGAGGCGGCAAATAATAAAATCAAAAACCTAGCTTCTACCCTAATAGTCATAGGAGGTTTAAATTTGAAATGTTCATTCAGAGGTGGTGAGTAAGAAAACAACGAAGGAGGCCTCTCTGATCAGCTGGAAGAGCCCTAGGACTAACTTCTTCCCTTATAGTCCAGAAGGTTGAAATTTGAAATGTAACCTCAGTGGGAGGTCGCAAATGATAATCAAGAATTTTTTATGAGAAAGCAGCAACGCGCGTCGGGCCAGCTAGTAGTCAATAAAAATTTGGCAGTAGCAGCGAAAATCTTTTAATTGGTGGGGGGGGGGGGGTTATGATCGAAGATTTGGGGGCCCCGGGGGCCCTCCTTCCCCGGAAAATTTTGATAAATAGTACCTCTAAAATTGTATTCCAAGAGATTCTAGACCCATGTCCAGAAAAGCTTAAGTCCATTCATTTTAGTCCACATTATGGGAAATGTTTTGAATTTTCAATGTTGAGAGCTTGATTTGAGGCTTAAAAACAGTAACTTTGACTACGAGTATTTATTAGCCTAAAATGAAGTTTATAAATTGGGTAAAGTGAACGCTTAAATTCAATAAATCATTGCTTTTATGAATCGTTTGCCTAAGAACTTGAATCCATTTTTTGTATATTGTTAGTTCCTTGAAAAAGTTGTGGAAGCTAGGGAAAAGGTTTTCCCCTTCTCCCTAGCTTAATTTGAGTAAGCCTCAAGAGATGTTCATGAATATGGGCCTCAGACTCATGTGAGCATCATCAGGAAAACGTATGCATAACACTCACCTTATTAATAACAAGATATTCATTGGGTTTACAATTAGGACGATATGAAGTACAACATTGAAAACATTATCTTACTCAAAGAACAATATTGGATCCTTGACAATTAGTAGGCCTAACTGAATGTGGTAATTAATTGCAAAATCTTCATAAAGTGTCTTTACGGTTATTTCGTGAAGCTAATTTAAAGAATGTGGAATATTCAAAAATATTTCAATATGGGTTGATACGAATAAATACTATTGCTAAGGCGACACGAATGGTCATGAATAACTGACACATAACACGACAGACGAAGAGACGAACAGAAATAAAGAATTTTTATGGAATAACATTCTATATGCAGTAGTAGTTAAACAGTCTACGAACTCTATGAACATTCATGAGTGCGGCGATTTCCTTGTTCAATTGTTTCTGACTTTTCCTTACAGAATACATCTATAAGATTTCGTTTTAATTGGATTTAATCGGAAAAATAGAGAAGTTGAAGAAACAAGAAATAGGCCCGAATCTATAAACAACAGGAAATGTCTACACATTTTTTTACATTTATTTCATGTACGACCGCATTGGACTAACTGAACATAGTTAATCTGACTTGTCTTATACTCCTGGACTTGTCTTATACGTCTGAAGTCTCAAAGACGTAATCTACAAAAAAAAAAAACAAATACACCCGAATCCATATAAAAAATTTGCTTTTGAGTAGTGAAACAAAGGCTTGTCAATTGACAGCATAGGATTCCCATCAAATAAGACTTGGCATAATTTATATTTCAACCTGGCAACATTCCTTGATAACTACGCAAAGAGACTGAAACATTATCAATGCTGTAATCTAGAGGAAACAATAAATAAACCACAACATAAACTCATTTTAAACAAAGTCCAATTAAACTACCAACTCATTTTTCGGTTCCATATACTCCTTACTATATCATTAAAGTCATTATATGCAGAGCAAGAGTAAGCCACAACCACCCCCGTCAGAAGGAGACTATGAGAAACTTATTGGAAATTCTCTTGGCGTTCCAATCTGAGTTAACGCCCCTTGTGCATACTGAAAGTGTTTTATATTGGAGTAAAACAGCGATGGATTGCTATTAATAAGAGGTTAATTGTAGACGGGACCCAGGGAGGGACTCGCGGGGATTCTTGGAAGACACGGCCCTGAGCCCCCAGGCTAGTAGATGAGTTCTGAGCTTCACTTCTGTCTTGATCCTCTCTACTCGGCTAGCGGGGCCACTACTGTGGGAATCCCCCCAGGCAACTCAACCGCCTCGTGCTACACATAGAATATATTACTATATATACCATTCTGTTATTACTATCTGTGTTTAGATTATTACTACATATGTTTAGCGATCCTCACTCGACATCAGTACAAACCAACGAATACTTTGCATACTTTTTATTTTCTCCAGGAGTAATTCAAATCATGGTATCCCACATTCTTTTGTTCTGTGAGAACTTAATTTTGTTTTTTCCTTCCTTCTCATTCTAGAAGTTATGTTGTTTTGTAACTTGTAATATGGTAACGTGCTTGGGTGCGGTGATTAAATGTTTATATTCCAGTTATTTTGGCAAATCTTTGTAAAATTTCAATTTCCGGTCTAGGGTTCAGTTTTATCGATGCGATCATCGAAAAATTTCAACAGTTTTTTATAAGGATACAAAATAAGGTGATTTTAGATGAGAAGAAATTATTTAATAATAAATATTTATTATTTTGTTCGTCAATTTATTAATTTTCATTATTAAATATCTTTAATTTTCATTAATGTAATGCTTTCAAATGTAAAAACGAATGATATTAATATGATATTAATGATATGATATTATTATTATTATTATTTATTATTGATATTAACAAAAATCTTGACGTATATGATTACAATACAAGAAGCCGAGGAGATTATCACTTGGTGAGTCACAATAGTAGCTTATTCAAACAAAAACCTAGTTATATTGGTAGGAAATTGTACAACAAGCTACCGAAGTTTTTAAAGAGTCTTGAAAATATAGAAATATTTAAAAAACAATTGAAAAATTATTTAGTTGATAAAGCTTTTTATAGTGTACAAGAGTTCCTTTCACATAAAAATTAAGCCTCACCTCAACTAATTGATATAGTAATTATGGTATCTAGTGTATAATATTGTTGATCTGACTTGTCTTATACTCCTTAACTGGAGTCTCCAAGACGTAATCTACAAAAAAATAATTATAAATTCGTGGTGATAATAGGCCTACTACGAAGCATATTTAGATATGTATATTATATATTATTTAATTTCTTGATCCATAACGATATACGTTGTTAATATTAACTTTTTATGGTAAATTTATATATAAATGATCAAAATTCAGGAGACTTATATTCTTTATGAAGATTTATTTAAATTAAATTATGCTTTCATGTTAAACTCTTTAACGTGGTTCAATATTTATGAGGACTCTTCAGACCCTGCACTCCAATATATTAAATGTGTAATAGTTTTCAAATATTTTCGCAACCTACTTATCAAAGCCAGCGTGTACAGATTTAATATGCATTAGCCCAATCGAATATTTCTGTTAATAATCACGATTTGGCGACCCTGTCCGCCATGAAAGAGCGGTTAGAACACTGACTATATCTTCAACGGTCCCGGGTTCGATATTCAATCTAGCCGATTATTTTTTAATAATGATTCTCACGCACAAGCCTTGAGCTCTAGTGAAGCCTTGAGCTATAATGAAAATATGTATTCAAGAAATTAAAATATTTTACAAAAGTAAAGTATCAGGTGGTTCAATTATTACTTATCTCTTATTACTTAGAAATTCCTATTTATTTATTTTTTTAGTACCGGTAATAATTTTCATCACATTCTCATGTTCCGTAATGTTCATTTACGGGCTCTCAAGACTGCGCTTGGAAGGATGACCGGGAGCTATAACTTTCCTTCTGCTTTATTATCGCTTATTATTTATTTGCATACAAACATTTGAGAGTGCAACAGGCCTAGCCCAAACGCACTCATGAAATAAACTTGATACATCATATAAGCATTACAAAAAATAATTAAAGTATAAAATTACATAAGAAAAACAATACTATGAAAGAAATTACAGCTGAAAAAATGATAAGAAAGAAAACATTAAAAACTTTAGAAAACAATACTAGGAAAAGTGCAACATAATTTTCATCACATTCTCATGTTCCGTAATGTTCAGCTACGGGCTCTCAAGACTGCGCTTGGAAGGATGACCGGGAACTATAACTTTCCTTCTGCTTTATTATCACAGTGGCTCGGAACCCACATCAGACTGTAGGTTCACCATCATTCATCTCATTACCCACTCAAGTTTCAGACTCATGTGGGCTTGATCAGCAAGAAAAAAACGAAATTCCAAGCATGTCACAAAATAAGATCGCTAGGAGAACACTTTTGATACGATCATTAACTACATTCTTAGTAATGTAGATAATTTTCATCACCTTCCAACTCAAATTGGTGATGTTCAGTTACAGGCTCTCGGGACTTCGCTAGGAAGGGTGACCGGCAGCTGTAGCTTTCTGTTATCAACTTCATTGGTCTCCAATTATAATAGGGAAGTGATAGCCGCGAGCCGTAGCAGGTATCTGTTCAATCAGATAGATAAGCTGCGTTCTCGTAAGTCCTGTTTGTAACGGTGACCGATTAGATTGGCCAGCAAAAAAGACAATGTTCTCTGCTGAAAATCACTTCCCGGTGGTTCGGAACCCACCTAAAACTGTAGGTCCAACTCATCAATCACCATCATCCAACTCATTACCCACGCACAGGTCTCAGACCCATGTGGGCTTCATCCTCAAAAAAAAAAAAAAAAAAAAAAAAAATTGAGGTCTCTCAAGACCTTGTATCAAAATAAATCAACCAACCAATCATTATTACTTACTCTGTGGTTCGGAACCCATTTAAAACTGTAAGTCCGACATCATTGTATCATCATTTACCACATTCAGCATTCAAACTCGCGGACTTCGTCAGCAAAAAAAAAAAAACGGAATTACAAGCATACCACAATATAAGATCGAAATTCAAATCATACAACAAAATAAGATCGCTATGTTCTCTATTTTGATATGATCAAAAATTAACTGTGGTACATATACGCCCACCCTATTACCTACTCGCTAAGCAGCAATAATAATAATTGTGCGCTTCAAACAAGGCCTGGGAACTCGGTCACATTCTATAGGGATTCCTTAGCGAAGGTGGTGGTAAGGAATGAGATATATTTCGAGTGACTACCACCTAAGGAATGCGGCTTCGATCAAGTTTAAGTGCGCGTTCAACAGTCAGTGCAAGCGTGCTCACCAAAAACACAACATAAAAAAACATACAATAAAGCCCCTGATTCCTCCCACAACATAACTGTCATCTCTTCCTTATTCATTTACATATCTCATCTGCATTCCCTTACCCTCCACCCACCATCTCCAGCAATATTTATCGCAATTTAAATGCACGAATCAGAGTCATCTTCAGCAGAATATGTGTGATGAGTTATTTAAAATAATTCCAGTTATTGAGGAGATACATTAGAGCACAGAATAGGGATACATCAGTGGCGGATTTACAGGGGGGGGGGGGGGCTTTCGGGCTGAAGCCCCCCCCCCAAAACCTCCAGAGTGTAAATTTTTTCCATTCAAACCTCCAGTTTGAAGCTCGTAAAATATTCATTATAACAAGAATTACCTAATTCCACTACTAAGCCTTCAATTGTAACATTAGATCCCATATTTCTATAAGAGGAAAACTAATCGTCAGATAAAAACTTTAGAAAAACATCTCTTTTTACAGTGTGGAATTCACACAAAGTTTATCTATTAAAACTAGATGAAACATTAGTTCATTGAAAAATTTGTATCTTATTAAAGCTCCCACATTGATTTTCATTCTTAAAAATTGATAATATGACCGTAATACCGGAATAATAATAGGACAAACTGTTGAACACACCAGATTCAGCCACAATTCAATCAAAATTTTCCAATATACTTTAAATTTAAGTTAATTTTATTGCCGATACGGTTCAAAGCACGAGTAAAGCTATTTTTTATTTCCCAATCATATGAATAGTTATAGTTCGGGTATGATTGATTATGAAAAATTCAAAAGCTTTCACAATACTTGTTTTCAGTTCACCTCTACCCCCCCCCCCCCTCATCATTATCATCAGTAGCAAACCAGCCACCCCCAAAAACATTTTCTGGATCCGCCACTGGGATACATCAAGATGGTTATAGGTCAAGAAGTATAACGAGCCTCAAGACCACTCAAATACATTTCAAGTGAAGTATGTTTTGTATTGTAAGTACGGTATAGCTACATAATTTACGAACTCTGATTATATTAAAATTAATAATGTATTAGTTCTTTGTTCGTTTCCGCATCTCGGTCCGACTGATAGACTTAAAAAAAAAACATATACATATCTATATATATGAAAAATAACTGACTCGAAGACGAAAAGATCTATATTCTGGATTTCCCTTTTATAAAAAGGGTGTTTTTTAAGGTGTAGAGCAGAAAAATGAATTTAAAACTAACGAATTGAAGCAGTGGAATGAAATTGGATTCATTTAAAAGATAATTTTATTTGAATATGATAGACATATAGCTCATACAAACCGGATCAGTGAGCGCTAATACAAACTGTGTTATATAAGTTATACAATTTTAAAACACTTATTACAGCATTTGGGGGACCGCATATCAGCAATAACGCGGCGAATGTTGTCTTCCAAGTCGTCAATGTGGTCTACAAGTGGTCGATCGTCGCTGGCGTAGACCAGACCAGAGAGATGACAAGCGACGACCATTGGCGACTTTAGAAGACAACATTTGCTGCATAGTTGCAGTTATAAAAAATCATACCTTCCGTTAAGACTACCGCGTACAAGCCAGTCGCGGTAGCCATACTTTTTTTGAGGATGAAGCCCACATAGGTCTGAGACCTGTGCGTGGGTAATAAATCGGATGATGGTGATTGATGAGTTGGACCTACAGTTTTAGGTGGGCTCCCAACCACCGGGAAGTGATTTTACAGCAGAGAACAGTGTTTTTTTCGCTGGCCAATCTAATCGGTCACCCTTCCAAAGAGCGCCCAGGAGAACGCAGCTTATCTCTATCTGATTGAGCAGATACCTGCTACGGCTCACGGCTATCACTACCCTTTATATTCAAATAAAATGGCAGAAAATCATCTTGAGTCAATTTCGTTTCATTACTACAATTCGTTAGTTTTCAAATTGTTTTTAAAGTTCTATACCTCTGAAAACACCCTTTACATCATTGATGTATAAATTCCTAGATAGATGATGAAATACTCTATTTAGGTTCAGGCGAGGCTGTAAATAATAGTCTCCATATCCAAACCCACCTAGGTAGATAGGATGAAAATATCGTAATCCATTAATTTGATTTAGAATTTTTACCGTGTGTATTTAATATTAAACCCCAAAAACTGTAAATGAAAAATCTACTCACTAATTTTTTTTTGGCCATTGGAGTCAAGCAGCTATTTGCAAATCTGATTTTGGTAGAGTTTTTGATACAATGCAAGGGCGCACATGGAACCGGGCTCCGGTCCACAAGGCTCTCTTGTTTTGCTAAGCGATTAAAGCCGCTAGATTATTAAATGGCATAAATGGCGACTTCCTTCTGCTGGCGAATCATACCTAACCGCATCCGGCAGACAAACTCGTGTCTGCTTTTGTAGACTATAGCGCGAAGTCACTGCCTGCAAAAGAGAAACATCGTAAAATAGTTTTAAAAACAAAATAAAAGACATGAATACATAGTCTACATATACATGAATACATACTTTATAGATAACATATCATTTTCCTACGGTATGTTGTTCATTGAAGCGAATTCATGAAATTTCTAGTTTAAGATTTTATGGACGAGTCCCACAAGCTATCAAAGATTAAGATTCTACCTTATAAAATCAATGAAATAGAGTTGGCTTATGGTTTGATATACAAAAAATGCTTGGTTCATTGGCGACGAAACCGCCAAGAATTGAGTCCAGAACCAAATAGGCAAAAATATATCACATTTATACATACATACTGTATCTCATATTACTATAAGAGATAGTAATAGTAGTACCTGAGTAGAAAAAGTATTTGAATGGCATAATTTGGCTGAAAGTAAGTGCATACTGCATAGACTACTATTTTACCGCTTGGAATATTATAGAAATTCTTTGATTTCCACTGCTAGTGGAAAATGAAGCGGTGTGATAGAACAAAAGACTAATTTTTGAAAAATTAATTTATACTTGGCAGCTCTATATTCTGTACCTTTCATTAGTTTAGAGACGGATCAGCGTTCAAAAAAATTTAGAAAAATATCCTATCTGTTATAAAATATTGGAAAAAGCTCGACTACTCCTGAATGCCGCTTTTGACAATGGGACTTTCTTTGCTTGCATGAATAATTTATAAAAATCCGTTTTATAATATTATGTCCAACGAATGAAATCAAATTCTATTACATATAAATAACCCTTGCTATTTCTGATTTTGGAGCTGATTGTTTTTTGACTCATTGTTGATTTACATATCTGCTCTGATTTGTTTTATTCATTTTTTGTGACTATGTATACCGTAGGCTACTCATCAACTTATCATGATTTCATGCTATCATTCTTTGCTCTATCATGCGACACCGTAGTGCAAATTTCAAGTTTTTTAAATTCATAATAAATTCTAAGTCTTTTTCAGTCGGAGGATACCCACCACGAGTTTTGAGACTGGTGCGTGGGTTATGAGGTGAATGATTACAGAAAATATCCAAAGTGAACGTGAATCGAGCTTGTGACCACAGGAGCAGTAGCCAGCCAGTCTGAGGCAAGTGCTCCAACTGACTATGCCACAACGGCTGGTACTGTTAGAAGCTTTTAATACCTATTAATTATTTTCACTCTTTTCTCTTCAGAAGTGAAATGCATCCCTCCAGCAAATCCAGTACAAGTGAGTGAAAATAATATTTTAATAGAAATACAGTGACTGTTTTGATATACGATTGTTCATCAAGTATTTCGCCATGGAAAACACCACATACTTATTAGTTAAATAGCATTATTTTAATGATTTTTTTCTATCCTTATTTTAGTGATGGTTTCTATTAGAAATACTCAATGAACAATTTAACAATAAAACTATCACAATAGCTTTGTCTTATGTTTAAACTTACTTAAAACTGGAAAGATAGACTACATTTCGTTCTCATCAGAATCTCGGAAGCGAAATGCATCCCTTCAATTCTAAGTGAGTAATAACAAAAAAAAAAACAACATAAAATACAGAGTCAGTTTTATTGTTAGGTATTAGGTTAATTTCATTGTAAAAATACGCAAATTGATAACAAAGCACACCAGCTTAGCTTTGCTGATGTCAAATTATTGAAAGATATCTTATTACTTTGCCTTTTGTATCTCATTAATGTACTTTGTAACGAGGATATTTTGCCAATATCAAGCTGATAACCTCCAGATCGCTATCCAGAGTGACCAAGTTGAAAATATATATAAGACCCTGATAAGACCGGTGATAATATATGGCGCAGAAACGTGGAATATCACAAGCTCGGATGTCTCCAAACTAAGAATCTTTGAGAGAAAAGTAATTAGAAGAATATATGGAGGCATTAATGAGGAAGGTGTATGGAGACAAAGAACAACCCTGAAAATAAGTGACATATTCTACACGAAGAAGATATTGTGTGCCATATAGTCACGAAGACTCAGATGGATTGGTCACCTGGAGTCCTGGAGAGAATGGCCGAGCATGGTATGCCAAGAAAAATTTATAAATCAAGAATGGAGTAAAGAAGGCAAAGGAATCGCTGGATGGATGACGTAGAGGTTGATATGAGAAGGATGGGTATCAGGGATCGGAAGCAAAATGCAGGTGACCGTTTGGTGTGGAGGAAAAGTTTTGGAGAGGCTAAAGCTCACCCAGAGCTGTAATGTCGGATGAAAAAAAAGTATTTTGTATTTTTTGTGAGCAATCAATTAAAATTTAATTTAACAAGTGTCTATGCCTAATAACCATGAAACGAATTTGAAATACGATATTTTAAGCAGTTGAAAAATTTCTCAGAACAGTGTCATAAAATATGCCGAGCCACAAGCGTCGTTGTTTGGCCTCCAAGTAGCGAAAAGATGCGAATTTATAGACCGCCAAAGAGGCCGATCTCTAAAGGCGATTCTCGTCCTAATCGTAGGCTACATGTCGGTAGATATCATTATTCACCGTCAAAGATCACTCCTATGCCGACAAAAGTGAGATTGAAGATTATCTGGCATAAAATTTGCCGCTATAATGGTGGTTATTTTTGTGTTTCTATGTCCACGGGTGGCCTAACAGCTAGGAATCCACATAGAATGATAGAATAAGCTCACAAGACCACCTGACTTCCCACCCAAGAGACCTCCTGTAAGGATGGGATTGCCTTCCTTGATTTACTCTTTATTACTCTTCCTTGTCAAATTATTGGAATTAGGCTGACGAAGCTTCTTTTCAGAAGTGAAATGCATTCCTCAAGCATCTCAAATATATGTGAGTAAAACATTATTTAAAAGTGAAATACAGTGTCAGTTTTAATACTAGATTGTTCATTAAGTATTTCGTAATGGAAAGCATCACATATTTACGGGCGATCTTGCTGCAGTCCTTCAATAATGGGCCAACTGATAGTTAGGCCTACTAATTTTTAAGGATCCAATATTGTTATTTGAGTAAGATAATGTTTTCAGTACTGTATTTCATATCCTCCTAATGATCAAACTAAAACTGTAGGTCCATCTCAGCAATCACCATCATCAACTCATTACCCACGCACAGGTCTCAGACCTATGTGGGCTTCATCCTAAAAAAAAAAACAAAAAAAAAACACCATTGAATATCTTGTTATTAGTAAGGTAAGTGTGTTATGCATACGTGTTTCTGATGATGCTCACATGTGTCTGAGGCCCGTATTTATGAACATCTCTTGAGGCTTACTCGAATTAACTGAGGGAAGACTTGAAAAACCTTTCGAGTGAATGCTTTCCAAGGGTCCCTTGAGTTAAGGAAGCCTCGAAGTAGGTTTATAAATACGGACCTGAGACTTGTGCATGGGTATATGGTAATGAGGTGGATGATGACACAAAATATGCCAAGGTATTTATTATCAGAGATAAGCGCTCTAACCGATCACACCAGCACTACCTACATTAATATTTATAAAACAATATTAGCCTACAGTAATGTAATGATGTATTTAATATTCTAATTATCGCACCCAAGTAAAACCTTTCTCACCTTTGAAAGAAAATCAATAGCGTATCTTATTTACCTTCTGTCATTTTTAGATACATGACTTTCATATTCAAAAAAATTTCCTAATTATAATGTTCAAAATAGTGCGAATTTTCTCAGTTCTGTATTTACAGTAATTATTTTTTACCTTACTTTTATCACTACATTCTTTTGTAATGTATGTCTTCATTAAGTAATCTCTATGTTTTCTTTATAATATTAAAATATAAGTATATATATATGCTTATGCTAAAGGCCAAAACTAAATAACACCTAAACAGAAAAAAAATAAAACTACATGAAAATTAAAACACTATCAGACCGACAGCTCAGTCACAATTCTTTCCAGCCACTGTATGGCCTGGTCATCTGCCTTGTGCAGTTCTGCTAGTCCCCCCTCAAAGCCAAATTCAGGACATTCATTCACTATGTGAGACATGGACTGCGTCTCACCACACACGCATGATGGATCCTCAGAGAATCTCCACTTAGCCATGCTCTCCGCACATCTTCCAGCAGAGGTCCGAAATCTGTTCAAGGCACACCAATATTTTCTCTTGAGATGTGCTCCCAGCACCTCAGCTGTTGGGTCCTCCACAATGTTCCCATTCCTCACCCCCGATGCAGACCACCATGACTTCAGTTCATCCTCAAAAGCCGGATCATCTGGCATCCTATCCAGTCTCAAAATATAAGTGAATTTGTTTCTTTGTTCGAATAATTGTGAAGATTGGCACCTGCTCAAAAACCTACGGGTTTATCAGGACCCTACAATGTTTGTAAAATTTTGAAAATAAATTTGATTGATTGATTGATTCCCAACTGACCTCTTCATAGTTAGTTGCTCATTCTACTTATCAGATAACTTCCTGTTGTAAATTTAACGACTTGCAGTCAGTTTTAGATTTTGACTATATAAAAAATGTACTCACACGTGGCCGAACGTTTTCGATTTGTTGAAACCCATTTTCAAGGCATCCTAGATAGAGATGTTGGTTTGTTGGTTAGAAGATGGGTTTCAACAACTCGAAAACATTCGGCCACGTGTGAGTATATTTATTATATATTCACAATCTAAAACTGACTGCAAGTCGTTAAATTTACAACAAAAAGTTAATATTAACAACGCAGATCGTTATGGAACAAGAAATCCAAGAAGATAAATTCCATTTGAAAACCAATATAATTAAATTAATCTAATACGGTACGATATTTGAAATGTCTTCATTTTCTGTTTGTAAATTCACTCAAAATGTTTTCCAAATGTTATTTTTGACTACTGATACCTGGGCTTGTTGCATAACAACTCACAAATTAACTTATTATTGTAAATTTAACGACTTACAGTCAATTTTAATTGTGTATAAATAATATTCCTACTCACTTTTATTCACATTAAAATTAACGTTAAATTTACAATAAACGTAATTTAAAATAAACGTAAAAGTCGTTAAATTTAAAATAATAAGTTGATATTAACAACGCAGATCGTTATGGAACAAGAAATCTAAAAGAATAACAAATTTTTTTTTTTGAGGAAGGAGCCCACATAGGTCTGAGACCTGTGCGTGGGTAATGGTTGGATGATGGTGATTGATGAGTTGGACCTACAAGGTGGGTTCCGAACCACCGGGAAGTGATTTTACAGCAGAGAACAGTGTCTTCTTTGCTGGCCAATTTAATCGGTCACCGTTACAAACGGGACCTACGAGAACGCAGCTTATGTATCTGAACAGATACCTGCTACGGCTCGCGGCTATCACTTAAAATTAAAATTGCAATTATAATTTCCTAATTATTTTGTAGTAACTAAAAATACCACTGAAATAAAACTAGTTAGAAAATTCTTCTACGGCACGTAGAAGGTTTTACCATTGCAGGTATTTTCTTTATACTTATCAACTTATATATTTATGAAATGGGTGTCTGAATTTATTACTGTACCATGTTATGTATTTATGTGGGAAAATAAATCTTGAATATTGAATAGTTCACAATATTTGAAGTATGGGGTTCCATTTAGATGGAACGCTTGGCCTTCAGAATTCAATTAAACTTTTATAAAATCCCAAACTAATGCAAAACAAGATCAAATCGTGACTGAAGAAGATTGGCAATAATCTAACGTAGGTGACGTATTACTTCTATTTCAGACTACAGCTCAAAACCCATACATGTTGAGTAACCCGGATGTAACACACTATGACTCTACATTATCCATTAGTTTCGGATAAGATTGTTATCATAACACCCAATCTGACTCAATTTTAAAACAATATTTATGAGTAATACAACCTTGACAATAAAGACAACAATTATTGCAGATATTTAGGCAACCACAAAAAATCTCAGGACATATGTCTAGTTAAAAAAAAGAATAAAGTCCTTTGGAGGCTGCAGAGATCAATTTGGTCAACCAAAATTAAATCGCCTTGACTGAATCAGAAGTTGAATCATGCTGATGGGGGGGGGGGGGACATGAGAGTCATAATGACTGTTGAGATGAATCAATGAATGAAAGTGTACTACGGTATCGTAACGTAACATTACCTGCGTTACTCTCAGAGACAATTCTTGGAATCGTCTGACTACGAAGTTTCATTCATAAAACGATTCGTGAATTTAATTCTGCGATAATGTCTAGCAGAGAGTTTCCGCATGGGTTGTGAATGGAGGAAAAAACTACAGATTGTTTAATGAGTACTGCGAACCAAATTTCGACAAAGATTGAGTGAAATCGTGCAAACCTCAAGGTAATTCCATGTAGATTTGGTTCTTCAGGTAATGTCAGCGTTGGAGTTGTTTCAAGGAAACTCCTGGACAACGTTTTTATTCGTACAAGATACAGAACATTCTCATTGTATCATTCATCTTTGCAAAAACATCTTGATGCTGTCCTCTCTCGACGAAACTCTAGCGCTGGAGAATGAGGAGGGATTGAAGGAGAGGAAAAGGACGAGGAGAAAAATAAAGGAGAAGAAAAGAGGAATGAAGAGAAAAAAGGGAAGGATTAGAAGAAGAAAAAGAGGACGAGACTAAACATTGAAAATTACTCATTAGAAGCGAAATGCATCCCAACAGTATAAGTGAGTAAAAATCATATTTAAAAAAGAAATACAGTGTGAGTTTTGATATTAGATTATTTATCAAGTATTTCGTCATGGAAAACATCAAAGATGAAAAAGTAAAGGAGATGGCAAAGGATTCAATTGAATCGGGCTAACTGCTAGTAATAAATAGATTCTTCATGTATGTTAAGTAAAATTGAGTGTTTTCTCTGTTCGCTGAGGATGGGACCCAGGTTCTGAAACGCGTCCCTTACCACTCAGAAATGAAAGATCTGTTGTTAAAGCGAGTATATATTAATTTAAATCGAAAATGAATTATTAATTTAATACTTCCAATACACAAAAACAGTTGAAAAAGGTTTCTATAGCTATAGCTACTATATCAGTTTTGCTATAGATAAAAATCTTTCTTAATTTGTTATTGTACATTTCATAGGTTAGAAAGTTTTCACATACAATTTTTTTTTAAAATACAAATGCAACAATATACCAACAGTTGTCACTACTTGCCAATAAATAATTGATTAATTATTCACAAAGATTGATATTCAATCATCGATCTCAACTAGAATAGGCCTAATGATAAAAAATCGTTGAGAATAGAAAATGATAGAATTATTACTATTGTTCCAGTTTTCCAAATTGTTTAGAGAATAAAATTATAATAACAATTTTATTGTACCAACTTTTATTAATTTATTTTATTTGCTGATTTACTAACTAATTTAATTTTAACAATTTATTTGCCCATACAAGTTGAGCTCGAAGACTTCAATTGTTTTGGCTGAAAATGTCCACATGAGTTTGAGACTTCAGCGTTGGTAATGAGGTAAATGATTGAAACAAAATATGCCAGACTGAACAGGAATCGAACTCATGACCGCAGGAGTTGCATTCAATCAGTGATAAGCGCTCTAACTACTCTACACTACTATGGCTGCCAAATTATTTCTGCAAAAATTCCACTCAGTTATGATACAAAATTGACAATTCTATTCCTCTTGTGTAGCAAATAAGCACTGAAGAGCTTCCTATGCTTAATTCAAGGATTTAAACCTGATCTTTTTTCCAGGTCGATCTCACCGAATTATGCTATAATAGTGAGTCATTCGAAACAGCTTCACTCAACTTGGAAGGGATTCAGTTCATTCATGACTATTTTCCCGCCATTCGATACTACAATCTACAATGACTCATCCACTCAGATGCGGGAGAGAGATAACAGATGAAAGGAATGAGCGAGATCACTCTCTCTCTCACTCATGTTCGTCTTCACATTACAACTCAACTCTTTTTTCTTCTGTAGTGCCGCACAATTCACCTATTTTTTTTCCATTCTGATGTTGCCGACATGAGTATGAGACATATGCGTGTGCAATGCAGTGAATGATGTTATATGAACGTTGGACCTTCAGCTTTTGTGGATTCCGAACCACCCGGGTAAGTGATAATAAAGCTGACAACGTAATTTCATCGCAACCGGTCACCCATCCATCACAGTCCCCAGCGCCCGTGACTCAACATCACACCGCGCGACCAATAACTCTCCAATGAAAGATTAGTGAACTATTGTTGATGACTTTTATATTTAATAAGATAGGATCATTCCATTTAAGTAAATTTACGAATAATTTGTTTATTGATTAAAATCAATGTCATTAACATCACAACAAAGATTCGGTGCCATTTTTAACAGTGTTGAAGATATGAAACTTCAACCGTCTAATTGGCAAATAATACTCAAATTGTATACGATTGTGGTTGTGAAAGAGAGAATTCCCCCCTCCCCTCACTTTACAATACCATAATAATATTTTAATAGCTCCAATCGTTACAAATCCTTTTTGTTTAAAACCGAATGCTAAAGAAGAAAAAAGAGAAACAAACTAAAAAAATTAATAAAAGTAAACCAACAATAAAGCGAGTATAGCGAATCTAAGTAATCCATTTATGATATAAATCGGTAAAGTTTGGACAAAATGTGTCCACTCTTGAACACCTAAAGTGAATAAAGTTGCCTAATGCAATAGAGAAAGAGAGAAGTAGGAGAATGTATTCTGTGCTGTTCGCTGTGTTTTCATGCTGCGGAATTCAGAGATATTAGTATATTCGGTATATATTAGATATTCGGTATATTAGTTGCGATATTATGCGTAAATACATTGTCACTTATTTTATGTAATTGTTGCATGGGGGAATGATACCAGTGTCAAGAAGTTGTTGGTTTTGCAGAAGCGTGCTTTTGGGTTTTTTCTAATGTAAATAGCAGGACTCATAGTAATCCCATATTTAAACAACTTAGAATTCTGAAAGTTCCAGCACTGTATGTCTTTGAGTGTCTTATGTACACAAAAATAAATTTGTCTAGCATACCCATTAATGCTCTGTGCACAACCATTTTATAAGGCATTCCACGGCACTTAGAATAACCCAATGTAATTACAGATACGTTAATAGTATTTTATGCAACGATTTTATTTTGACCCTTATTAAAGCACGAGTTAGATGTAAGTTATAACACGAGCGAATGCGAGTGTTATAAATATCTCACGAGTGCTTTAATGGCCAAATAAAATCGTTGCATACACTATTTTATCTACGACCACTAGTATACATCTAATAAAAACAATTTCATTTTACCTGTGACTGTCAGAGATACCTAACCTCTCATCTCAAATACGAGAAGTTATAGTAGATTGTTAGGTTAGCAGCTTAGTTAGCAGTTTGATCAAATCAGCTGATAGTTTCACAATATTGAATTACGATATTGATTCCATCAAAAATGCTTCTGATTGGTCCAGAACCCGTGTTATAATGTAGAACCCGTACTATAATGAGCTCATTATACAACGGGTTTCAAAAAGCATTTCGAAAAGACAGCTGTTTTGGCATCAATTGTGAAACTGTAATGTATACATTATGACATGGTCTTAGATAAACGGGTTTTTGGAGTTTGGTAAGAAGTTCTATAATAAACTACCTGATCAATTGAAAGAACTTGAGAGGAATTGTTTAAAAAAAAGTGTGAAAAAATTGTTGATTAACAAATGCCCGTATAGTGTACCTACATGCAGCATTATTGCATAAATGTTATGATGTTATGATAATTGTTATGATGTGAAGATCTAAATAAAAGTTTTTTGATTTTGATTTTTATTTTAATTGTTCATTTTTAATAATTTAATTTCTTCTTTTGACGTTGTCATGCTGTGGTGATATTCAACATCTGCATACTAACGAGCCCATAGCAACCAGCTCATAGCAACGCAATAAATAAATATTCAGTTCGATATTGCTCATCACTGCTTATGCTACTACAATTTTATTAGCTAAACAAAAGTCTCACTATGTCAAGGCGTAGACAAAAACCGCCTGAAGAAGACAAGGAGAATTTATGTGGCAACGGAAATGGAAATGTATTTCGTCCAACTAGACTTGACTCTGACCCGAATTCTCCAGCAGCAGAATTGGAATGGAAACACTGGAAAATCACTTTCGAAAACTTCCTGGAATTGTCCAAGATAAGTGAAGACAAGAAACTAAAGGTATTATTCAATTTTATATCTCCAGCTCTTTTCAATATAATAACGGAATGCACTACTTATGCTGCAGCAATTAATTCACTAGAGGATTCATTTGTTAAAACAAAAAATGAGCTTCATTGCCGTTATCGCCTTGCCACTAGAAAACAACAAATAGGAGAATCTATCAATCAATTCTTCTTAGATCTCAAAACACTAAGCTTAGACTGTAATTTTCGGGGTGTAACTGCAGAGGAAAATAGAAATGACCATATCAGAGATGCATTGATATCAGGAGTCCATTCTTCAGAGATTCGGCAACGATTATTAGAGAAACGCTCACTATCATTGACAGAAGCTTTAGATCAATCACGTTTAATGGAAGCAGCCGAAATCTTCAATAAATCTTACGAACATAATGTTTTGGATGTTATTGCGCTTGTTACAGGTAAAGTAGTTGATGAAACTGAAATGAACTTTGAATCAGTAAAAATTAAATCCGACTCAGTAGCAGCTATTAAACCACAGTGGTCGTGTTACTTCTGTGGAAATTCTAAGCGACATAATCATGCTGATTGTCCAGCCAGATTAATTAATTGCAATAAATGTGGGAAAACAGGTCATTTTGCCAAACTTTGTCAATCAAGTCAATCTAATAAGAAAATTACTGCTCTATCCAATTTTATCTCTACATCTGAATCACATAATCAACCCAACTTTGTATCAACTATAGCATCTGTATCAAACTCTCAAAATAAAACTATTATCTCAATCCTTATCAACGGTAATGCTGCTAATGCATTAATAGACACTGGAAGTACAGTAAGCTTTATTGACAAGTCTTTTGCTATTCGCTCTGGCATACCTTTAATTCCAGCAAATACAGTTACTGTTGGCCTAGCTTCGAAACTACACAGTACTGATATTACAACCTGTGTAGTAACTACAATTCAACTGAATGAAGAAACTTATAAGGATGTGACATTGCTTGTTATGAAAGAACTATGTACAGACATAATCCTGGGAGTAGATATTTAAAAAAAAACACTCAACAGTAAACATTGCTTTTGGGGGAGACAGGCCAGCACTTCAGATATGTGCTCTCCTTCCAGCCAAAGTAGAGCCTTGCTCTCTCTTTCATAATCTTACACCAAATTGCTCTCCAATAGCAACAAAATCCAGACGAATTTCTCAGACTGATAAAATGTTTGTACAAAATGGATTACATAAACTCTTATCTGATGGAATAATAGAACCAAGCAATTCTCCTTGGCATGCACAGGCTTTTGTTATAAAAGCTGAAAATCGAAAACAACGCCTAGTAATTGACTATTCACAAACAATAAATCGTTATACCCTACTTGATGCATTCCCTCTGCCAAGAATAGAAGATTTGGTGAACACAGTGTCTAAGTACAAATTTTTTAGCAGTATTGATTTGAAAAGTGCTTATCACCAAGTGCCCATCCTTGAATCTGAAAAACCTTTTACAGCTTTTGAAGCTGATGGAAAATTATACCAGTTCACAAGAATTTCTTTTGGAGTCACCAACGGTGTCGCTGCTTTCCAAAGAATTATAAATTCCATCATTCAAACAGAAAAACTAACAGATACATTTGCTTACTTAGATGACGTCACAATTTGTGGGCGGAACCAAGAAGAACATGATGTTAACCTCCAAAGGTTCCTTGACACTGCAATGAAGTATGGACTAACATTGAACAAAGAAAAATGTAATTTCTCTAAAACCTCTTTAAACTATCTTGGATTCCTAATTGAAGGAGGTACAATCAAACCAGATCGGGATCGATTAACTGCTCTCTTGAAGTATCCAATTCCATCCAATGGAAAAACCCTAAAAAGAGCTCTCGGAATGCTAGCACATTACTCTAAGTGGATTAAAAATTTTTCACAAAAAATTCATCCACTCGTTCATACATCCTCGTTCCCTCTAAGTCCAGATGCTGAAATCGCGTTTCAATCCTTAAAAAAAGAGATTGCTTCTTCGGTTCTATTACATGTGGATGAAGACAGTCCATTTACTGTTGAGACAGATGCATCAAATAACGCTATCAGAGGTACTCTGTCACAACATGGACAGCCTGTTGCATTTTTTTCACGAACCCTCAATCATAGTGAACTCAAATATTCTTCTATTGAAAAAGAAGCCCAAGCAATCATTGAATCAATACGAAAATGGCGACACTACCTGACAGGCCGCCATTTTACTCTTATAACTGATCAAAAATCTATTTCTTTCATGTTCAGTTCCAAAGCATCAAGTAAAATAAAAAATGAAAAGATTTTGCGTTGGCGACTTGAACTATCCTGTTTTAAATTTGATATTATTTACCGACCTGGAAAGGATAACATTCCTGCTGATGCTTTATCGCGAATTTGTTCAGCTGTTGGCTGTAACAATCCAGATATTAGAAAACTGGAAACTTACCACAACCAACTTTGTCACCCAGGAGTCTCTAGACTATACCATTGGGTTAAAACAAAAAACCTACCTTTCTCAGTAGATGATGTCCGTACTGTCTGTTCAAAGTGTAGAATCTGCTCTGAATTAAAGCCACGTTTTTATCGTTCTTCAGGACACGTAATTAAAGCTACAAGACCCATGGAAAGATTGAGTATAGATTTTAAAGGCCCTTTATCCTCATCTACACGAAATAAATACATTTTAATTATCATTGACGAATATTCTCGATTTCCTTGGGCTTATCCATGTCTGATATGACAGCTAAAACTGTAATCAAGTGCTTGGAACATCTATTCATCATCTTTGGATTCCCTTCTTACATCCATTCCGACCTGGGTACATCTTTTTTATCAGCGGAACTACAGGATTTCCTTGTCTCCAAAGGAATTGCTACGAGCAGGACTACCCCCTACAATCCGGCAGGGAATGGCCAGGCGGAACGATACGTAGGAACCATATGGAAGTCGGTAACTCTAGCGCTGCGATCACTTAATCTACGACCAGACCAGTGGGAAACAATCCTCCCCAATGCACTCCATTCCATACGCTCACTCTTGTGCACTTCAACGAATGCGACGCCACATGAACGTATGTTTATACATCCTCGCAGATCAGACAACGGGATATCATTGCCTACTTGGCTCACAAATCCGGGTCCAGTGTGGCTGAAAAGAACAGCAAGGAGAAGGAAGTGATCCATTAGTCGAAGAGGTTGAATTACTCCAAGCGAACCCGAGCTATGTTTTCATACGACATAAAGATGGACGGGAGTCGACAGTGAGTCTGCAGCATCTTGCACCACTACCTAATTCAAATACTTTATTCAGCGGGGAAGAATGTGGTGATATTCAACATCTGCATACTAACGAGCCCATAGCAACGCAATAAATAAATATTCAGTTCGATATTGCTCATCACTGCTTATGCTACTACAGTTCTGTTTAGCTAATAAAAGCCTTAATTTCTAAAAGGTATAATCATTCTTTTACTACACATGCATTTTGTGAAGTGTTTCGACATTAAAATAAATCTTGAATAGAAATTGGATTAGAATTTTCAAATTTAACAGGCAAGTAAATCTTCTGAAATACTTTTAATTTAAGTAAAAGAAAAATGAATAAATAAATAAATAGACAGTGGGCTAGTTGCATGAAAACAACTAGTGAAATATGTACAGCCCGTAATTCTGTAATCAGTGAATGTAACTACACAATAATTAATTGAATAAATTCTAATAATTAACATATGAATAATAAATTTTATTTTGTTGCCAGGTAAGATATTATTGTACGCTACACTACTGAACACTTTACTGGAATAATTAGTCAGTTTATTTCCAGGTATTTATCCTGCTCAAGTATTTTGTTATACTTTTTGAAGAGTAATAACTGCAAGACCGTATTAATAAAAAAGCATATTACAATTTTTTAAGGCTGTGCGCAGGGTTTTTGGTCATAATTTTTTTTCGAAGTCCATTGTATTGAATATTATTGCGGTATTGAAATGCTAACTATTTCCATGAGAAATTCTTTTTTTCATCAAATATTTTATGGAATATGGGAGTTCAAAGTTGTAATTTTTCGGTTTTTGGGGTCAATTGAACTCACCTAAGAGTTATTTTAAACATTTTATAATTTTTTTATAACTAAAAGACACCTCGGAGAAAAGAATGACACATTTTTTATTTCAATTTAACAATTGGTCTTTTCAAAAACTGAAATTTTTTGCATGCTTTAAAAACTTTATTTTGAGAAAACTAATAGTTTGATCAGAATAAAAAATATGCCATTTTGTTCCTCAATGTGTCATTCATTTAAAAAAAAATTATCAAAAGTTTAAAATAACTTGTTGGGGAGATCAATTGCTCCCCAAAACCGAAAAATTTTAACTTTGAACTCCCATATTCCATAAAATATTTGATGAAAAAAATAATTTCTCATGGCAATAGTCAACATTTCAATACCTCAATAATATCCAATACAATAAACTTTGAAAAAAAATTATGACCAAAAACTCTGCGCACAGCCTTAAGTTGCATTTGTATCTAAACGTGCGAGAGCTAGAGCGACACGAATTGAATAAATCAAGAGCTTAGAGTAGTGAGACCAATATAGATTCTAGCTAGACAAGCTGTGAGAGCAACTCTTTCGCTACACTGCTTTGAGATCTCGAGTAATGTGTTCCTATACAAGTACAAAAGTTGCTGAAGTTACATGTATCTATGAGCGAAGGCCTAATGTATATTATCACTGACACTAACGTATAAATATTAAATTAAAACTCTAAAGAAAATTATGTTGGAAGAGAATAATGCAAAAAAATTATTCAGTTTATTTTCAAATAAATAAAGAGCTTTTTCGGTGAATTTAATGACATACAGTCAATTTTAATTAAGAATAAGTAATATTTTACTCACTCTCTAGGCCAAACTTTTTCGAGTTATGGAAACTCATCTTCAAGTTGAATTTGAAGGCCTTGATGATGAGTTTCCATAACTCGAAAACGTTCGGCCTAGAGAGTTAGTAAAATATTACTTATTCTTAATTAAAATTTTACTACAAGTCGTTAAATTCACCAAAACAGTTAATATTAACAACGCAGTTCGTCATGGAACAAGAAATCCAGGAATTTAAATAAAGAACTTGTTGGTCACAATGCATTTTTGTTAACAGTAGAGAATAATCAATTTATAAGATGAATAAGTTGTATAAAAGTAAGTGGAGATAACCGTCAAAATACAATCTAAAGAACTCATTACCCACGCACAGGTCTCAGACCTATGTGGGTTTCATCCTCAAAAAAAAGAAGAATATTCTTGTCAAATTTCATTTTTTTAAATTTATGGTAGTAAGAAAAAACAAAACCAACATTGGATTTCTCTCTACTGTATGCAACTGTACTTTCAAACAGATTAAAAAAAAAAAAATGAATCGATAAAACTAATAAAATTAGTTGATGTTGAGCATATTTCTTTTCCACAGTAGATTATTAAACTGAAGGTTGACACTACTAACCTTGGATACTGCTTAACTTTTATAGTGGAATAAAAATACACAATTTTGGGTTGCACAGCATTTGCATTGCTGAAACAACTGGTAGATTTCAATTGAATTGAGATTCACTAGATTCTATAATGTCGAACTATTTTTCATCATATTTATTTTTATATTTGACTACCACAATCAATAGAGATCTTACTTGTGAATCAAGAGGAAGCTGCATACCAAGTGTAGAATTTTTGTTTCGAAGGATATTGCCTGATTGCCTAGCCGGCGGAAGAATGGACAATGGCATGATTCCAATAAGGCCCTGTTGGGTCCTTGATAAATAAGGAAATAGATGATCGCTGGAATATGCGGAAGATGCTCTTGCAGCTCGTTTAATAATAGTATAGATTGATGGATTCGCTGTATACTTTGCTTTATGCTCACAATCTACAAAAAATTGTTTCCTTCAGCAGTATGATGCACATTAATGACTAAAATGAATTAAACTTAAGCTAATAGTCTTATTGCATGAATAAAAAAACCTAAACAAACAAACATAATGGAAATCTCACCAAATTCCAATGCATAATTCTGTACTGTTTATTCACTAGTAGGGTTGTCAAAATGCTACAAAGGAGAAGGACCCTTAAACTACCAAAAATACAACTACAGCTTTCCTATCTATGACTATGCTTCCTTCACATAATTCATACGAAATTAATCCAACCAAGTCCAAGCCCACATTTATTGACAATGAAATGAAACTATAGTTTTTAGCTGTCACATAAATTGTTTGACTGATCATGTAGCAGAGTGTGTCATCAACTCATTCTTGGCAGTGCACAGAAACACATTTCGTTTTTCATACACAGCGTTCCAAGCGGCTATTCTAAGAACTATTCATTTTTCACCTGATGAAGTTGTGAAAACATCTCCCAGTAGTGATCGTTCATAAAATGCTTCCACGCGGAAAGAAAATTCATATAACTGCCAATGAGTTGAAAAGTTACAACAGACAAGCTGGTATCAGATTATTGTCATTAAATGGGCTATGAGATCATGACGTTTCCAATGAATGTTACCACACCATCAACTTAATTAATTATATGAATTATAAAGATGATTATAAGAGAAATACCATGGAAGAAGTTTAAAAGTTATACTAAACGGAGTCATGGTTAAGTTCATGGGAACTGCACCATTAACCGGTAAAACTCACCGGTGGCATTTGATTGGTCTATTCTAATTCATAGACGTTAAAAAATTTGAATAGACCAATCAGGCACCACCAGTAACATTAACCAGAAACTGGTAAGGTTCCCATGAACTCAGCCATTGATGAATGGGATGAATCAACATAACCCTACCTTTATGGACATAAATCATGACAGTACTCACCAAAATATCAACATTCTAGAATAGTTTGATAACTAGGAAAACATCAACAAATTGAAAATCATAAAATACATCTCTCTTCATTATCTAGAATAAAGTTGGTGGAGTTACCTTTTAAAACAAATCACAGAGCTGATCGCTTTCTATTTCACTAATTTAGCCGGTTACCTACAAAATCAGTTTAAGCTTATGCAGGAAACATCATAAATAAGTACAAATGACCGAAAAAACTAACAACATTAAGCAACAGAATTATACCTTCTTTAATTCCTCACGCCTTATAGTATCGTCTTACCTTATTACTTTATAACGTTGACCTTAAAATCACGTTTCATAATTATTTCTGAGCATTTGTTGATAATGAATTAAGAGAAAATTTAAATGAAAATGAATAAATGGAACATTATATGAATATAACAATATACATCAATATGATAATGACAATATCATACTTAGTATTTTCTAGAAATCATACTTAGAATTATAGAAAAATCATATTATAATCAAATAATGCTAGCAATCAACTACGTGAATAAGTTAAACATAGAAAGTCATTTTATGATTGAATACCAACCTATACATCACCATGACTGTCCAATACTGGGCAACAAAACTTATAGGACGATTTGATTCAGTAGGAAACACTGTTAGTGATCTACACATTGCTTATACCAGTCTTTTCAATCTGTTCCAATAGTGACTGAAGGTTGGTATCGAAAAGTTCACAACGAACCGGCATCTCCAACGAATAGAACGGATTTTTTAATGCAAAATCAGCATAAAGTTCATAAATTTTCTTTAGCAATAAATCTACTCCCGTCTGGGAAGGTTCGGCTACTACCATGAATTTGACACCTGAAATAAATAATAAGAAATTTTCATATCATAACTGGTTAAGGAGTAGAGGAACGATTATATTATATTTATTTGAAAATAATCGAGGCAGTTGGCTGGTATACAAAGTGCTCGCGCACAACTCGTCAAAATTTCAACATTTGAATAACTAACAAATTATGAAAAATATATTAGTAACATGAAAAATATGACAAGTACAAGTAAAAATATAACAATACGACTCTACAGTATAGACCAAAAAGGGCTAGAAGATGGGTAGTAAGAAGGCAGAGAAGAGGCATAACAGCAGAGCGAGAACTTGGTAAAGTGCTGAATTAGCTTAATAATAATCTACTGACATTGAATGCTGAAAAGACTGTATTTCTGGTTTTCTCATTAACAGAAGCCACTAAACCCCTCAAAAATACATATTTGTGAACAGACTGGAGATGAATGCAGTTGCCCTGTAATTAGAAGATCTGATACAGTGAAATACTTGGGAGTTCAAATAGATGATTTGTTCCGATGGGATGTTCAGGTGGCTAATGTTGTTAAAAAGTTTAGAAAGCTTGTATATATATTCATGCAGCTGCGCAACATATTGCCGGTATCGGATGTTAGAATGGTTTACTACTCTCTGGTGGAATCTGTTATTAGATAATATGGTATTCTTATATGGGGAGGAGCTTATTATAATACGATAGATCCGCTTCTTAAAGTGCAAAAACTTCTACTCAGAGTTATTAGCTATAGGCATCGGTTATTCCCATCAATTCAGTTATTCTGGGATTACAAGGTACTTAGCGTTAGGCAGTTATACATGTTAGTAAGAAACACCCAAGCCAAATTCAATTCGTTGATCATGCTCACAATACCAGAGCTCGAAATAGAGATATTTCAGTTCCCAGAGTAAACTCAACATTTGCTCAAAAATCAGCATTATATGTTGGCTCTAAAGTTCTGAATAGAATGCCGAGTCTTTTGAAGAACGAGGCTAACTTGAAAAAATATAAGAGTTCATTAAAGAAATGGCTAATAGATATAAATTTCATTGAATCCGAAAAAATTTTAGCAGGTAACTTCTGAATGTATAATTAAATAAATTCAAGATATAAAGTGTTTAAAACTTTCAGTCAATTTTCCAGACAATAACTAGCATGTAATATTTCATCATATTGTTTATGTAAAAATACTTATAATGGTATATGACATTGTCTTTTGTAGGGTGTTTTTTGTTGTTGTATAGAGTTAGCAGTGATAAGTTTGTAGAGTTAGAAAGGTGGTAGATAGTAGTATGTAGTATGTAGTGCTAGGTAGTATATAAGTAGTCATTGTGGTGTTAGTAATATTAGTGGTAGTTATATAACGTAGAATATTTCAATAATAATTAGAATACTAACATGGATAATCAACAATAATGTTTCAATTATTTTAAAAGGAATTTTGCATAAATTGAAAACTTACTAGACTGTTTCATCCCAGCACATATTTATATAGTGGGGTGTTCACGAGTACCGTAATCAATATGAAAATATTTATACACAGACATTGTAAAAATTTATTATTATGTATCGAATGAAAATAAACTCCTCTGGACAGGGTTGTTCAGAGAAAATTGAATTGAAAATTGAATATGAAAGATTTGAGCTACACTGTCTTGCATGAAAACTTTCAATCGGTTGCATTTTTTTAGAAAAAAATTACAAAATACATCATCTCAAAAATTGTAATATTCTAGTAGGATTCAGTAGACTTGAAGATATTATGTCACTGTTTACGTATTTTCAAAGACAAGGGATCATTGATCTATAGATCTTCCTTCACAGGTTGCCTACACAGTGGAGCATCAATACTCTAGGATAATCACCATCGCAAAATCAAACGCATGTTGTGAAATGATGGCATTCATGCTGCTCAAATCTGTCATACATTCCACAGCATAGGTTTTATTCTGCGAAGGTGATTATCATCGAGTATTGGATGCTCCACTGTGCAAGTACAGCATAGGTTTTTAATAGTGTTTACTGAAGATAATAGATTATAGATAACAACAATTGAAGTGATCAAGGGTGACCAATTAGATTAGCCAGCAAAAAATACACTGTTCTCTGCTGTAAAATCACTTCCCGGTGGTTCGGAACCCACCTAAAACTGTAGGTCCAGCTCATTAATCACCATCATCCAACTCATTACCCATTCACAGGTCTCAGACCTATGTGGGCTTCATCCTCCAAAAAACAAAATTAGCACAACTTTAACTCATTACCCAAGCACAGGTCTCAGACCTACGTGGGCTTCATCCTCAAAAAAAAAAAAAAAAAAAAAAAAAATTAGCACAAGTTTAACGAATTAAAGAGATATAAAAGAGATCGAATGCTTTCATGAAAATAGCAATTAACTGAGTTATGACAACCTGTCAATGTTAATTACCTGTCAATGTTTGGAAACAATGCAGTTTGAAGGTATCAGCCTCCAATACCTCAATACCAGAACTTCTTGGTTCAGGACTCAATTGACTAGCAATGGCAAACAAAGGATAGAACATGCTGGCTAGAAATATTTTCTCATTGGTGGTCATTCTCAGTCTAGAGAATTTCAATGTCAGTGGATAACTTTCTGAGTTTTCAATCACTTGTAGAGCGTCTCTTCCATCGTCCAACTGTTTTCCAGTGACTGGCATTCCGTTAACAGCCGTAAGAACATGGCCAACTAAAAACACACAAATTGAAAGAAATTTTTGAATTTGATTTCAGTTGAACGTTTTCCAATTAATGGGGATTGTAATAAAATGTAAAGTTTTAGTCGATAAAAGAAGCCACTGTGGGATTCAGTAGAAAAGTAGGTAGCTCTTCATATAAAACATCCAGAGAAATTATAAACATAAGGCGCGAGTAGAAAAAAATTAGGCTACCCTTTTTTTCAACAAATAAAACCCAAGAAAAACAAGAACACATACACTCCTAGTTTATTTGTTCATTATTGGACATGAGAATCATAGACAATTTTGGCATAAATTATTTTAATCAATAGAAGAATTCAAATATGTTAACAAGACACCATAAAACAATAGTGGATAAAAACCCTTAGTATTATGTTATAATTTGATTCATGATTACAAAAAAAATGGCGAAATTCACCTTATTTAGCAATACGATATATATAACTAGACACCATGAGACACGAAATTTTTGAAATATGAATAAGTTTGTTATTACAGCAATCGTTTCTTTGAAGTAGGAATATCAGTTTTCTCAAATCGTCTCTGAGACAATACGGTACTATAACATCCACTTCGCACCCATAGTGATATGTAATAGTTTTCTGCATTAGTGCAGAGTTCCGGGAGCATACATGTTACCAATCATGAGAGATGCAATGCATCACTTTTCAAGTGGGGCTTCCTAGACTCTCCATAGTGTGATTGTGGGGTAGCAAAACAGACGGTGGATCACATTGCCGTCAATGAATGTAGAAGACGTGCCTACCTGGTAGAGGCGAATGATTTCATTTTAGCAAGACCACAGGTTGTACAGTACATTTTAAATCTGGACGAAAACAAATAGTTCGTGCGAAAATTTCGGACAATCAAGAAGTATAGAGTGAAAAGAAGCCATACGCTAAATAATAATCGGGGAGCAAATAGGATTGCTACTGTATGGGTCGTATATGAAGTACAATGTAACTTATATCGTATGCGCTCGCAGTAGGCCCTATATATGTTTTGTTCTTACAACTAATTGCATATGGGCGTAAGTGATAATCCAGCTGATCACCAATTATGAATAGATTGATGCATATCCAAATTCACATTTTTCATATGGAGCATCACAGAAAGTAAAACAGAAGTCATAAGTGAAACACAACCTTAAAATTCCTCGTAATCAACGTTAAAAGATAAAAGCACAAATGATTGGAATTGAAACAAAAATCATCAATTATAAAAACACACCCTATTTGTAAGCAACTCTTTCTCAACAATTTTGTTGTAGTATTAGGTAATACAGTATCAAAAGCAAATGACATTCTAACCTAAATATGAAGTTGGTTGTTAAATCGCAGCCGAATTAGAATTTTAGTAATTCCCCATTCTCAACTTACCCATTATTCCTTCTCTTTGGCCAAATGAAACCACAACTTTCTTATTTTCATATACAAGCTTCAAGTCCAGTGGATACGAAAACGTGTGCTCGTTTTCAATTTTCGGGACATTATGATCATGATTGAAAATAAGTCCACCAGATTTCGATACAATGTAGACACCGTAAATAACCATGGTTTTTTGCGCTGATAGGGAAGAATATTACGAGTTACAACAAATCATTGATTAAAAATCACAGTTCTGACTCTCAAGTTATACGGAATGTGTTACAAAATACTTAATTATTCCATTAAAAACGTTTAACAAGATAGGTTTGAGATAATATGATCAACACTACTTAATTAACGTTAATAACAAACACTGCTCAAGCCTACACAAAATTGTCCTAATAAATTAATTGAAATTTGTTAGACGAATCTTCCTTCTAATGAACTGTTTTGTATAAAAAGCAAGATAACCTATAAACCACCGAGCAGACCAAAACCAACACAGATCAGCTGATAGGTGATACGAAAGCAGGTCTACGTGATACAAGATTCCACTTAGTAAATGCAACGGAAAGACTCCGCATCAATGCCTCTCAAAATTTGATGCTGGGGTCACTTATTCTCAGAATTCAGAAATATACAGAGAAATACTAATATCAATTAAATTCTAAATTTGATTTGTCTTAAATTTTATTATTATTCTTACAATATTAATTACCATTTGTTTTTTAAATAAGTTATCCTACTTTTGTACTTTTCAACTATTCGTATCATGCATAATATATCTGAATATTATTTAGGCCTCTTTAATAGCCTAATAGAAATGAGAATAATTTTCATATTTTGAGTGCTTTCCTCCTTTCCAACAAACCTAACCACGGGAAAGGAGACCTATAATCTGTTTACTGCCCAAAATATGCTTTCTTATTTCTGCATGGTTTTTTGTGTTGAATAAATTTGAACTTTAAAAAAACTATTTTTCGCAAATTTTGATATTGTAGCCTACTGGTTCTGGTTTTAAATAATGACAAAACATGATGGTTTCTTACACAGTTAGGCCTATATGAGAATAGTAAGTGATTGGCCTATCGCTGAGCGTGGTGTCAGGGTGACAGCCACGGGAGCTCAGGACTGCGCTATTTTTTTTCGGAGGATGAAGCCCACATAGGTCTGAGACCTGTGTGTAGGTAATGAATTGGATGATGGTGATTGATGTGTTGGACCTACAGTTTAATGTGGGTTCCGAACCACCGGGAAGTGATTTTACAGCAGTAAACAGTTTTTTTCTGGCCAATACAATAAATTGGTCACCCTTTTACAATTAGCTCCCGGGAGTTTCGTAGCTTATCTCTGATTGAACGGCCAGGGGCGCACCCAAACTTTTGGTTTGGTGGGGGCTTACCCGTCCTACCAGGGTAAATTTTGGAGAGGGGGGGAGGGCGTAAATTGGGATTTTTCAGACGACTTTTTGCAACATTGTTGCCCGATAGAGTTTATTGAGGGGGCGGGGATTCATTACTTGACTTTTTAAAGAGTATTAGTATTAGAGTAGCTATGGGGAAACAAAATGTGTCCATCATGAGTATTTTTTGTACAGTGTTTCAGGAGTTCAAAATGTGCCAGACTGCTTAAGCAACTTCTCATGAGGGTAAAAAATTAGAATCAATGTAGGTACGGAACGCTTTGTTACAGAAATAAAGAGGGCGAAAGATTACAGCTATTCCAGCATCCATTCAGAAATGACTAAGGTCTTCATATAGATGGTGTGAATTAAATTGAATCAATGTAAAATTATCTGAAACGTGCTACATCTACTATTATAAATTTTTATGTCTACACCATTCTGAGACTTTTGCGTTGGTAATAAAAAGAACGAAAAATTCCAGTCCTAAAGCGAATCGAGATGACGAAATCTCTAAATTGTTGGGATATTTTACAAAAACTCACAAAATGATCATAAAAACACGTTATTTTACGTCGTCCTAATGGTTAACCAATTCAATTGCCAACGAACCAAAAATTTTGTTCAATTTCTCCTTCAAAACTTGCCAAATCATTTTTTGAAATTAAATATGAATGTACTTAATAGTCAAGAACGGTCCCAAAGTTTATAGAGTTTCATTGAATCAAAGCATACTGATTTTGCACATATGCTTTCCACTTGCTATTCTTCTGTCTTTTTATCAAATTTAAATTATGGTTTTGTAAGTTCTGGGTGCTTTATTCACAATAATTGTGAATAAAGCACCCAGAACTTGGGTATGAGCTTGGCTATTAATTATTAATAACCAAGCTCATACATTTCAATATTAAAAATGCCTTCTTTTGGCCTTTTTTGTGTATTTCATAGGATTACTCAATAATCACGGTAGTTAATGTTTCATTTGGGTTTTCAGTTCATTTCTCATCAAATGTATTCAATTTACCACCTAGATGAGCACTCTATAGAAGCCTAGAGTTTTCGGAATGAGTACTAATTTATTGATCTCTTATTGAGAAAGATAGCTTCACTCTTCTGCTATATTTATTTCTGTATTGAAGCGTTTTCGAAGGAATAAAGAATAAGAATAAGGAATATGCTATCTTATTGAAATTTTTTCGCAAAAACCTGTAAACCTTTTTTAGGAAATTGTTAGCCGCGAGCCGTAACAGGTACCGTACCTGTTCAGTCACATAAGGCAAGCTGCAAATTCCTAAGGTAAGGGTGACCGAATGGATCAGCCACCAAAAAAAGGGTTCTTAGCTATAAAATCACTTGCCGATGGTTCGGAACTCACCAAAAACTGTGGGCCCACGCACAGGTCTCAGAATTATCTCGGCTCCACCTTTCGAAAGGAATTACATTAATACCGTTAAATGTATTACAGGTTTAGGAGGTTCTAAAGCCTAGAGGTCCTGTACGGTACTTATTGGTTAAATGAATGCCATATTGATATGAGTGAAACGAATTATTTTTATTATCTTTACCCAGCCACCTAGTCAAATTTAATTCTGCAAGACTACAAACTCTATTTCCACCTATGGTAGTCACTCATAGTATTCCTGTTAATAGTATAACGATATTGTTAATTATCATCCGATTTAAACAAGTTTTAAATGTACAGCATAGAGTCCACATTACACAGTCAATTCGCTTGAAAATTATCAACATTTTGATAAGGATTTCGGGACCTGAGGGCAAGGATTGAGCCCCAAAACCCCCCATGTCAAGCCACTTATTATGAACATTATTCTACTTAAAAAGTGTGAATAAATGACATGTACCAACACTAATCAGCCTGCAGCACATACTCTCTATAGTAAATTTTCTTGAGAATTATTAACAATTTTTTAGGAGATCAGGTTCTTGGGGGGGGGGGGCTTAAGCCCCCTAAGCACCCCCCTGGGTGCGCCACTGGGCTGTCACTTACATTATTTATTATCACTTTACCCGGTGGTCCGAAACACACCTAGAACTGTAGGACCACTATTCACTATCACCGTATCATCAATCATCCTCATTCGCCAAGCACAAGACGCATCTCAACTTCATTGACAGGGAAAAATCTATTTTCATATCATACATTACGAATAAGCCTATATGTAGGGTAGCTATACTACACCATCACCGGAGTCATCAGTCATTCTTGTTGATATATTCAAAAATCTATCGAAGTTATAGCCGCGAACCGTAGCAGGTATCTGTTCAATCAGATAGAGATAAGCTGCGTTCTCGTAGGAACTGTTTGTAACGGTGACCGATTAGATTGGCCAGCAAAAAATACACTGTTCTCTGCTGTAAAATCACTTCTCGGTGGTTCGGAACCCAACTAAAACTGTCGGTCCAACTCATCAATCACCATCATCCAATTAACTCATTACCCAAGCACAGTTCTAAGACCTATCTGGGCTTCATCCTCAAAAAAATTATAATAATTGGAATCATTAGTGAATTGTTTATAATTTATCGAAATTTCAGTACAATGCAATAAAAAATCGAACCTTACCTTCACTCCAACTTGTGGGGTATCATTTGTTTTTGTGATACACAAAACTTAACGCAGTGCTACTTAGCGTTCTTATTTGCGCCCATACCTTAGCAGTACGAAACTGAATAAAATTACAGTAGAAACAATTAGTCTGGGCGCGTGGCTCTGGTTTCACTACTAGCCGTCCTGTTAAAAGTTGACTAGTTGACCTTGAAGACATCTGCAGCATCGCACGGGCCACATTTTTTTAGAAATGAGCGATAAACCCGCCTTCGCCATGGCTGACTACCAAACGGCCGTGCGCCCAGACTAATTGTTTCTACTGTACATGGGGGCGCAGAGCTGAATAATTGTAAGTTTACTTCTCTAAATCATTATATTTCATATAATTATATTTTTATTGCAGTTTTCATTACAGCTCAACTGCACATAATACGATGCGAGAATGAGCATGCAAAATTTGTAACGAAAAACCGATAAAACCCAACTTTGCACTGATATCAATAATTTCGATGCCCCAATACAATTCTAATGAATACTATTGACAAATTCACAAGCAGAATATAATGTCAGGACCTAGAGGAAGTGTGAAATTACGTTCACCTCTATCAATAAAATGTTGTGAACCGTTCAAAAGAAATACATACATATGCATGAGTTGTAAACGGAAACCATGCTGTCAGATGAATTATGTATGCAGTTGTTGCATTGCTAAGCATGGAAAAATAAAACCTCCAAGAAGTTTAGAAAGAGATGGATTGAGCGTACATAAAGCGCATTCAGAAGTGTTACTACATTGGGAAGGGAACGAGAATGAAGAGATGCAGAAAAGAGTGAAAAGAAAAAGTTTTGAAGATGGCGAAAGAAGGATGGAAACGAACAGAAGTGTAGTTGAAAGTTCAGATATTGAAGTACAAACTAGTTTTGAGAAGAATGACAAAGAAAATGTATTTTATTGGGATGTGAAGAATCTGGTTAATAAAAACTTTAATCAAAATTCGAAATTTAATTATGAAACTCCACTACCAAACAAGCATGTAATTGTACCTCCTCCTAATGTATGGAATATATCTGAAGGAAAAAGTACAGTTCCCAACGTATGCTTCAAAACTGAATGGTATTTGGAGAATACTAAAGAGTTTGCACCGGACAATTCATGTGATTGCGAGCTTTGCAGGAAAGAAGTGAGTAAAAATAGTCCACTGAATGCTTTGAAAGATTGTTTCAAGTGCTGTAATAAAAAGGAGAAATTTGTTTATACAAAATATCGAAGAGTCCCGGTACCCGTTCTTCGTGAACCTGAGGATGAGGTATTTGATGATAAATGGAAGAGAATAATGGGCGGTGGAAGAAAAAGACACAAGATATATTAATGTAGAACCATAAACAATATCGTAGGCACTACAAAAAAAGGTTGAAACTAAAGAAAGATTTGTTTTCGTTGGCACAAAAAATCTATGTTGCAAAATTAGTCAGTGTTTCGTACTTGTTTAATAATAAAAAAACAATTATAGTCAAATTGATTTTTTATTCAGAATACTCGATTAGGATTTCAGAGAAATTCTATTTTTCGAGTATTAAGTTTTTTTACAAGTAAGACGAATTAATTATATATTTTATCAAGTAAGACGGATTCAGAAAATTTTTATCAAATACGTTACAAATTTTTCAAGAGAGGGGTTCGAATTTATTTGTGAGTTATCAATGTTTCGCAAAACACTTACAGCCGGTCGGTCCCGGCTTCCTAAATACAGTCGTAAAGTCACGTCGGAGGCCCTGAACTTATTCAGGTGCGACCTGAAAACTCTTACACCAGACCTGAGCCAGCCAGGTCACACAATATTATGATTATTATTATCAACATCATCAATGTTTATTTGAAAAAATTAACCAAAAATCTTGTAAAGGGTGTTTTTTTAAAGAAATATAGAATTTAAAAACTAACGAATTGTAGTTATGCGATGAAATTGGCTTCATTTAAAAGATAAATTTCTCTCATTTTCTTCAAATTCAGTATCTTGTGCAGTCTTAAACGAGAGGTCCAACGTTAAAGCTTTTTGCAGCATTTGGGGCCTTATATTGGCAATCACGCGGCGAATATTGTCTTCCAATCGCCAATCGTTGCTGGCTTATCAGTGAGGTCTACAAAGATATTGTACAAAATACTGGTCTGTTATCGTATTCAAATAAAATTACAGAAAACTATATTCCAAACAAATGAAGCAAATTTCATTGTATGTCTCCAATTCGTTAATTTTCAAATTGATTCTGAAATTCTGAACCTCTAAGGAAAATACCATTATTATTATACAATACTCTTGGTATAGAACAAATTCGTAGCCAAACTCACTGTCCTGACAAATTTGAAAAGCTATAATACATTATTTGAACTAATAAAATCAGTACCAATTAAAATTAGTACGTCATCAATATTCCATTGTAGACCACGAAACCAAGGAACCCATCTAATAAGGACAGACTGGTAACTGACTTTACAGTTTTGACTTGAATTCCTTAAAAACGCTGAAAAAATAAACTATGATTGCAATATTGAGGGTTTGAAAAATGCATCGACGATGTAAAAATATTATATTTTAATAAATTGGATGTAGTATTCTTTCAAGTACTATTCACAAACATGTTTCAAGCAAATGGCTTGAACTTTCTTGACTGTTTCAATACTGCAATCTTTTTTTTATCCTCTTCGAATTTCTCTCTCAGTTTTATCAAACCTGAAATCATAAAAATATGAATGTGAGTATTATAAATAAGCACGATTAATGAGAAAAGATATACAGTTCATTAGTATAATATTGTTCAATAACTCAACTCATGCTGAATGGTGAACTACATCAAAATATATCGACAGTTGATGTTGCTGCTTGCAATCTTCCTGTGGTCAACTGGATAGATGGTGTGCCTGGCTGCGGTAAAACGTTTCAAATTCTTAATCAACATAGACCAGGAATCGACTTAGTCCTATGTCAAACTAGAGCAGGCATCAAAGAAGTCAGGAATGCTGTAATTCACAAGTACGGCGAGGCATACTGCAGTAAAATAATCAGATCTGATTACAGGACGGTTTCATCATTCATCATAAATGAAACTGGAAAGAAATACGATCGAGTCCTCATTGATGAAGCGGTATTAATGCATGCTGGTTATGTAGGTTTTATTGCAGCATTGTCAGGATCCACCGAAATTCTCTTATTTGGTGATTCAAAACAGATTCCCTATATTGAGAGGAGTAAACTGCGAGTCAGATGGTTCCACCCAGAAAATTTCAGTGACTCTAAGATGTCCAATCGATGTGTGAGTTGTACTCTCTAAGTTTTATGGTGAAATAGGAACAACACGCAAAGTAGTACGACCAATCAGACGGACAATTTTCAATTCAGATTCTCTTCAACTTGAACCAGAGACTCTTGTGCTAACATATACACAAAACTAGAAGAAACGGATTCAAGAAACATTAGATAGGAAATTAGAAAACGCAATAAAGATACACACCATTCATGAAGCTCAAGGTCTTACTTATAAAAAACGTTGTTCTTGTGAGGTTGAATACAGAGCAGTTGGAAATCTACGATAGTGTTAATCATGCAATAGTAGCTCTTAGTAGACACACTCATAATTTCAACTGCCTTACAACAGGAATGACTGATCTTATGTCGACGCTCACAAAAAATATTATAAACTGTGAAGATGCATATATTATGAAATGGCATGAAAAGATGATGAACAGCATGCTAAGAGGGAGGCATATAAAAAATTACAATGCTGAATATGAGATGGCAGAAGAAAATCGCAAAAAACACGCAAGGAGGGATGCATCTAAAAAAGCAAAATGATGAGTAATAATGATGTGTTGTCTTTAGCAAATGAGCTCGATTCAATGGATGAGCTGGAGGACAGTGTGGTTGAGGATAAACAGCGGGCTCTTAACAGCTGTAACTTGACTGTATTTTGTCTGAACATCAGGAGTGTTAAGAAAAACTTTGATGATCTGATAGTTCAACTACAGGATATGCCTTATGATTTCGATATTATTGTATTAACAGAATGCTGGATCAAAAATTATCATACACCTAAGGAAATGAAGGATTACAATATTTTTCACTCTTTAAATAACCGTACACAGAATGATAGAGTAATCGTATATGCAAGAAATTCTCTGTGCAGTCAGTGGAGTTGAATATCCTTCAGGTCAACGTTCTCCATCTACAATTGCAAACTTCAAAAGAGAAATATAATATATCATCAATCTACAGATTCCCTTCGCACTACAGCATAACAGAGTTTTTAGAAGATTTGGAAACTGTGCTCAATAGACTGAGAGGACAACTGATTATTTGCACAGGAGACTATACGCTATAGGAGATAAATACGCTACAACCACAACAGCATTATCAACTTGATGAATACTACGATTTATTGAGTGAGCACGGATTGAAGAATATATCAAAAAGGCTGCCACGGTAACCACGGGAACATCTACTTGCCTAGATCACATGTTGACCAATTGCAAACACAATATTCATCCGATCATATATCATTCAAGTATCACGGATCACTTCATTACAATTTTGGGACTGCAAGAATATTCAAATATCGGTAACAGAGTGAATTTAGATGAACAAGATTCAACTAATCGTAGATCAATCAATTTGGATGGATTGAGAGGAGGACTACTGAGAGAGCATTGGGAAGAGATTTTCAAAAGTTATAACACAGATGAAGCATATGAAAAGTTCAGAACAATTTTGCAACATGTGGAGAAGAATACGCATCATTACACACAGAAAAAGAAAATCAAGATCATCAAACCATGGATCACAAAAGGACTTGTCTCATCCATAAGAACAAGGAATCGTTTAAATAGAAGAAGGAAGTTATATCCAGAAAATCAAGAACTCGCAAATTATTATCGAATCTACAGAAAAACGTCTCTTATCCAGAATACGAAAGAAAGTTACTTCAAGAGTCAATTCAACAAAACAGGGAATGATGTAAGAAAAACTTGGAAAATTATCAAGGATACTACTGATTCAAACCAAGAAAGAAAAATTCAACTCAATGCTGTAAATATTGATGATAAAATTGTAACATTGAAAGAAAATCCCGAAGTTCTATTGAACCATGTAAATGATTACTTTGTTAATATTGAAGAAACAATGGCTAGGGAAATCTCTGAAAGTTTAAATAAGAATATTAACCAAGTTATAGCAGATTATGAACCAGAGTTACATATTCAAAATACTATGTTTCTTTTCCCCATAGTTGAGCAGGAAATAATAGACGCCATCAATTCTCTTCGCAAGAGTAGTGCACCAGGGCTTGATGAATTTGATAATGGGATTTTAAAAGGCATAAAATACTTAATTTCTAGACCTTTGACTCATATTTTCAATCAGTTTGTCAAATGGAACTTTTCCGAGAGCAACGGAAATTTGTGTTAGACCTATATATAAGATTAGATTATCTTTCTTTATTCATGTAAATTTACAATTATGCATATGAATGGTTATAAACAAGATTATCAACATCACATAGATACTATAGTGAACTCAGATAATGTTTTTTTTTTTATAGTGCAAGATATTATATACAATGATCTCATTTGTTCGATATTAACTATGGTAATGACAATCTGAGTGATGCAATTACATGAAATGGCGAAGTTTGGACAAATATTCGTCCATTCTTGACACTTAACCAGTAAGATGGGAGGTAAATTAATTATAAGTAATTATAGACCTATTTCATTAATCAGCAATATATCAAACATTTTAGAAAAGCTAGTTAAATTACGATTAGTGAGCTATCTGGAAAGGAACCATATATTATCTCCAAACCAGTTTGGTTTTCGTAAAGGGATAAGCACAGAGTTAGCAGTTCTGGAGTTATCTAAATTTGTTACTCAGAATCTAGAGGAGAAAAATAAATGCCTAGCAGTATTTTTAGACTTAGCAAAGGCCTTTGACTCAGTATCCCATGATATATTGATAAAAAAACTTGAGGCAATAGGCATAAGGGGGGTATCACTTGAATGGTTCAAATCCTACCTCAATAACCGACAACAAAGGACAAAAGTTGGAAGCCATATGAGTGCAGAAGGGTCCATGAAGTTTGGAATACCACAAGGGACTGTTCTGGGACCAATTTTATATTAAATTTTTGCAAATGAGCTGTGCTCCATTCAAATCCAAGATAGGGTGATAGCCTTTGCAGATGACACAGCACTCCTCTTTCACGGAAATAACTGGGAAGAAGTATTTCAAATAGTCGAAACAGAACTTTCAAAAATCACTAGATGGCTGGGAAATAATTTACTCTCATTGAATGCAGAAAAAAACAAATTCTCAACATTTTCTTTAACTGATAGTAGCCTACCAAACCACTTAAGACATCAATAAAACTTCATTATTGTGATAGAATTAAAACAATTGTAATTGTCCACTGATAGAACGCTCAGTTAGTATTAAATATCTTGGGATAATAGAAGACGACTTATTAAAATGGGATAAGCACATATCATATACAACTACAAAAATAAGGAAGCTAATATATAAATTTTATCAGCTGAGGCATATTCTTAATAAAGAAATGATAAAAACAGTGTATTTTACATTAGTTGAATCTCTTATAAGATATGGTCTGTTAGTTTGGGGGGCCGCAAATTATAGTTTTGTGGATCCAGTTTTCAAAATTCAAAAACGTATTTTAAAAATAATGGGGAATAGGGAAGCTCGCTTCCCAACCAGCGAACTATTCATGGAAAACAGAGTACTTAGTGTTAGGTAATTGTATATTTTGTTGTTAATTACTTATATAAAGAAAAATGAAAATGAAAATAATATTATAACTCATAGCCACAATACTAGAATAAGAAGCCTCAATTATCAGGATGTACTCAGAATGAACACAGCATTTGGACAAAGATCAAAAGGATATTTAGGGCCTACAATTTACAATAGAATTCAACTGGAAATAAAAAAGAAGGCAATGTTGATAGATTAAAAATAATAAAAAATAAAATAGGGATTGTTTGTATAATATTGGAGTCCACCGTAGTGAGGAGCTCATAGTAAATAGGATGTGAATAGAAATACGATTATGCATACTTGGTTAGTTTTAGGTACCATAGTAAATAGTTTTTATTATTGTATTAGTTATAATGGCTAGTTAGGAATAGTATTAGCTTGATCTAAAGTTTATAATGATGATCACCCCGACACATAGTTTTATAGTGGGGAATCATATTTTTTTACATTTAGCAATCAAATTATCAATCAGTGCTTTCTATTAAATAATATATTATTGTAATGTTTTAGCTTATATTAATAAACTCCTCTGGATGTGTTTTCCATCATCCAGAGAAATTATTATTATTATTATTACTGGTCCAACCATCTAGGAACAACAGGTAATACTTGTTCAATATTTAATTTAGTCAATATTTCAATGGTTCTATGATGAAGATGAAAATTATACGATGAGTAAGAAAATTTCGAGCACATCATACAGTAAAATTATATACAACTAAAATTTATCTTCTTCAGATTATATTACTTTCATTTATATTTTTAAACTATTAAATACAGCTTTATAAAGCTTTGAGCGACATTTTTCATAATTGTCATAGAATAAAAGTTTGTCAGGTGCTCCAATACTCCATTGAATAGCTTCATTCATTGTAAAACAGGATAAATGAATTTATTTTGACTAAAAGAATGTGTTAGCTTCTCTTGAATGTATTACATCGACACCGTTATTTACTATTAGAAAGTTATTTATCATTATAGCTGAATTATTATTACTATTATAGATATTACCAGTGCGGCATGTGCCCATAAGAGGAGCCTCCAATATATTGTATTTTCCAATTGTAATTATTGTTGTTATGCTAATTTTGGAGAATAAAGAATTTCAATTTCAATTTCAAGAATCGACACCGCAAACGATTTCCTGGCCCAACATCTTTTAAAACATCTTTTGGATGACATTTGTTGAAAAAAACCCCGACAAACTCAGAATATGATAGAAAATAAGGCATAATCAAAAGCATTATCCCAAAATACAGCTAGAAACTGTAAATTTGAGGTTCACTTACTGTTCATTTTTGATTCTTTTATTTGAAATCTGTAGAAATTTAATAGTTCTTTCCTAGAACGTTTTCTCTTCTCATTTTTCGCTATTTTTTTATTGACGCTTTCTTTTCTGGCAAAACCTGGCTTCCTTCCTCTACAAAGAGAAATCAATCAACAAAAGATGCAAGCACAAAATTGAATGGATAATTCAGAATAATGATTATTATGATTCATTATTATGTAAGTTCCAACTTGATGCGCACAAATTTTTATAACATATTGATAAGCGCATTAAATTAATAATAAATAAAATAATAAGCGTACCAAATTATTTGTGAAAGAAATTCAGTAGTTGTCAACAAGACAAAAGATAACGTCTAAATGGTTGGATAGTAGTCAACCCAAAGATTTGAGGGAAAATAGCACCAAAAGAGCTATTTAGAGCCTCAACCTTTGAGTTTAGTGCCTCAATAGTACAAGCTTATGAAAAGATTGTATTATGACTGCTGTTAAGTCACAAGTGAGATGCAAATTAGTACACGAGCGAAGCGAGTGGTTTCAAGACTGAAAACATTCGCTGCATACACAATTTTATACAGGACTATAAATATACAGAGTTCAAAAAACTCACTAATTTTGTATAACTTACTCAAACTAACACAACCGGGAGTTCTTAACTGATGATGATCAGTTAAAAATTAGACAATATAAACAAACTTGCTGTCGTTTCAGCGGTCGTGGGTTCGAATCCCGCTCCTCCGTCTGGCATCTATATGTTATCATTCACCTCATTACCCAAGCACAAGTCTCAGACTCATGTGGACATCATCAGAAGAAACTGATTTTGCGAAATCCTCATATAATTATTTTTGTTAAGACACTGGGACGAATGTTGAATTCTCATTGGTCAAGATCGAAAAGAGACTCCCGTGTCATAGTAGCTTTATTATGCAAAATTTTGATTAGTCATGAATAAAGTCAGCTACTATGACATTAGTTCCTCAACTGTATAGACTACTTTAAGACGCAGTTGTAGTAAAGCGTGATTTGCGAAACATTATTAATCCACTCACTGTAAGAATAGATTGATTCTTGAATAGGCTATATAATTTAAAACATACGAATAATAACTATAATTATTCCTTGATAAAGATGAAACATGAGAAAATTTTGAACAAATCTTACTGTAAAATTATATAAAACTTATTTACCTATAGCAACTTATTTTCCTATTTTATATAAAACAAAAAACATAGCAGCTATTTATCAACGCATTATAATTCACAAAACAGCTGATCCCTGCACACTTTTACTTTGCTGCACTCCAGCTGACTTTATCGCACTCTAATAGTATATTACGTTTACCATAAGAGTATGATAAGTTAACGCAAGAGACGAAGTCGAGTGCGGTATTATCATACAAGTACGGTAAACATCTTCCCGGACGAGTTATGTATGATATTTTTCGTCATAGTAGTCTAAAAATATGAAAAAGATAAACTTTGAGCTAGTACAACAAACATCATCAAACATAACCTCAAAATCCATCACAGCAGTAAAATACTAAAATACTTCTGAGATCAGCTGTTTCTGCACTCAAGAAACTATTCTGCACTCGCCTGCAGCTTGTGCGTAATGCATTTTGTGCAACAAAGTGCTAGCTACTTTTCGCACTAGTTACAAAAATATTCCATCTTTGTCATCTCCATCATAAATTTTTTTTCATAATTTTCATTCAAATTGAATCTACTGAAAATGATTTTCAAATAATTGTATATATGCATGGAAATAAATATATACAAACGCAAAATTCTGAATTCGAATTGAAAAAATCTAAATATAATAATGAATTTTACCTTTTTGTAACAGTCACCCAGCCATCTTCATCCGGTTCACGTAATGCCTTTTCTTTTTCTATATTTTCAGACTCTCTCATATCATAGTTTCCAACATAATTATTGATATCCAACAGCATTTCTTCAACATTTGGTATTGAGTCATTGTATTCCTTACACCACTCTGAAAATAATTAATAACTCATGAACAATGAAGTAAGATGAGTACAATGTGATAGACAATGGATCTTTTATGTGCAGAATGATTACTCAAGCAAGATCACTGAAATCTTCACTAAATTTTATTTTACATTCCTGTGATGTTAGGACACGGTATAGTATAGTATACAGCAAGTAAACAGTAATCATATTTTGCACACATGATGGGAACTAGATAAATAAAAATAAAGCAGATAGAGAAATAATTAGCTTTGATAGAAAGAAAGTTCTGAATTGAAAATTGAATGAACAATTAAATTTTGGCGTATGCTTTTTAGGGTAGATAGTCCCAGATTGCCAATGAATCATGTCATGCGGAACATAATACCTAATTTTAGATTCTATAATCTTGGACAGTTTTGAGTTTCAAGCCCCCTATTTTATATAATACATGGACAATTGCCGCATCACATCACATTCAAGTAAACAATGCAGCCAGAATTGCCAATGCTTTTAATATGAAATTAGCATTCTTCATTAGAGCTGTTAATGCACACACAGTTCACGTATCCATGTTTTAAAAGGTTCAAAAACTTCGATTTATTGAGGCTAACCCATCAACACTTCAATTTGAGAAGGTGAAGGAGGTGAGTAGAACGAGGGGAAAAGTTGGCGGAGGAGGTGTAGAAGGAGTGGGAGGAGGAGGAATTTCAGATTCAACTGAATTGGGCAATCAGTTAGTTCAGTTATAATATTAAAAAAATATTTCTAATTGAGAAGACTCACTAGCCTATGAAATAGATAGACATGAAATTAGTAGATTCTCTTTTTTAAAGAATGCCAAGATGGCGATAAGATTATTTATTCATTTATAGCCAGAATAACAATGAATGTGAAGAAGCAACAAAGTCCAAAGCTAATCTTTTCACAAATTTTGACTATGTTATATTGTCCAAAACATTGAGGTCAATTTCCACCAAATATTACCTTTTTATTACTCTATTCAAGTAAATTTACAACTTTCTCGTACTAGAACAATGTCGAAAACAAGCTGCCTGAAAACCCCCAATTTCCAATGCAACTTCATCAATTTAAATAGCTTTACGATTACAATCGTTTATAGAAACCTTAAATATCATGATACGAGAAAAATCGAGCAGTTAAGAAATCAGAAGAATTAGCAGGACATGTAGGAATTTAAAAAAATCAAATATATCAAATTTTATGGTTTTTTACTTTTGTACTGGACAAAGACAGATAAAAGAGCTCAGCGCTGTAGATAAAGTCAACTCCCCAGACAGTCTGCAGTGGCTTATCTAGAATGTGCTTACATTGTGCTGTCACTGCACATGCGCACAAAAGTTTCAGGCAAAATTGCACCACCAATCGGTTTTTAACAAATTTAGCGGCAAACACGTAGAGCGTTTTTACTCACAGCAGAATTGTTTGCAGCGAAATTTGTTCAAGTGGAAACGGAGCTTATGAGTGATTATAAACTACATCAATAATATCATACAGATTATAGACGATGGTATTTAACATGGTATAGTAAGTATAAGCTACGGTTTTATCGGAAAAGCAAATGATATTTGACAAATGAGATTCTAGATTTACAAAAAACGGCTAAGGTTTGGTCAAAACTAGTCCACTCTTGAAACTCTTGACCTTGAAGATAATTGAGAGAAGCAGAGCAATGAGTGAATGGTAATGAGAAATTAAAAAGAAAATATAACTTACTTTCAATTCCAAAAGGTACAGGGGCTTCTTTTGTAGACAACACAAGAGGAACGGAACCATCCAAAGACATCGCTTTTTCCCGGCTTCCTTCCCTTTCAAAGACTATGTAAGCAATTTTAAAACCCTGGAATAAACATAAAATTGAAATATTAAAATAATATATTTAAAATCGAAAAGACTTGCAGCACAAGAAATAGATATATATATATAATATAGATTCTCTTTGATTGTTGGCACTTGATATTTTACTGAATAATTCATCATAATATCGTGATTAAAGTGCGAGTGATATTCTATTATTGAAAAAAAGACGCCAGTTACCGATTATTTAATTAATTTATTATTTTCTTACAATTTCCATATAATATAGATTCTCTTTGATTGTTGGAACTTGATATTTTACTGAATAATTCATCATAATATCGTGATTAAAGTGCGAGTGATATTCTATTATTGAAAAAAAGACGCCAGTTACCAATTATTTAATTAATTTATTATTTTCTTACAATTTCCACTGGGTCTGATGAGACTCTTAGTGGTACGGAATAATAACAGTAAGCTTACAAAGTACAAAACAAAGGTAAAATAAAAATTGCAATTTCGTTTGCAAATACAAATGCCATTACAACTAGTAATAAAAAAATAAAATAAATATGAGATTGAATATTAATTAATTACTACTATTTATCCAAAGAAAACTAGAATAAAAATTGCAATATCGTTTGCAAATACATAATATATACTAACTTTTTAAGTGAATTCAACGACTTGCAGTCAAACATATATGCTATTACAACTAGTTTTAAAAAATAAAAGAATAAGAAAAATAATAAATAAGTTATGAAGTTGAATATTAATTAATTACTGCTATTTATCCTCAATCAAAAAAAAAAAAAAAAAAAAATACTATTACAGGAAGAACAATTCCTCTTTATTCCACTAATTCAATAATTTTATCATCAAATTTGTCTTGAAATGTAGCCAATTCGGAATTGGAGGACTAAAGAGAAATATGTAGCTGCAAGAATCAGGTGCCGGTGCACCATATTTAGTCCAACAGCAGGTTATATTATTATATCAGGGAAAGAATAAATGATGCATAGTTTCTAAGTACTGTATGTATAGTTCCTTAATATTATATGAAGTTATCTTTAGTAATTCATTGTGATCCTGAGAAGAGAAATATTAGTACCTAAATGAATAATTACTCTCGAGTAAATTTTCAAAATGGTGTACAAAAATAAACTTAGTGTGTCTACTTGTGACAGAATTGTCTCGCAATGCTTACTTGAATGACGATTACTAGTGTAATGAAACTGTAATAAAAAGTACCAAGTTGCCACGGAACGCGCAATCTCACAATAATTCTAAGAACCCACATCATAATAAATAAAAGGTAGAAATAGTTTTAAATTGATTGAAATTAATACACTTCTGCCACTGCATATTTATCGAAGTCTAGCACACATCAAGGAAAATCATAACTTCTATGTTAAACCGTGCATGTTCCACGCATATAATACCGTACCAGGGGAAAGAATAGCCTAGACTTTATTAAATTAAAAATTCAAAAAACTTTTTATTATGCTTCTCAAAAACTGTTTACTGTCTCACCGTAAAATATAAAATTCTGGCTTTCAACTGACTTCAAGAATGAATTTCAACACTCCATTAATGAAATAAGTGAATTTTATAAAATTGTAAATCTGCTACTAGTTTAACCATTGGTTGAGTTCGTGGGAGCCTTCTCTTTTACCGGTAAATGATATTGGTGGCGTCTGATTGGTCTATTCAAATTTTTCAACGTTTATGAATTTGAATAGACCAATCAGATGTCACCGGTAACATATACCGGTTACCGGTAAAGCTCCCAGGAACTCAACCACTGCTATTGATGCACTCAAAAGCTTTTGAATTGAAAAAAATTTGACTTTCAAAGTTATAGTTTGTAATTGTGTAAAGTGCATTAAATCTTTGTCCAACTAAAATGATGTACTCTGAGGTGAGGTACCTGAGCTAATGTAACCTGCTACAGAGAAGTTGTATTATTTTAATAGCACTGTCGAAAATCGAAAAAATAATGACAAATAACAGCGTAGAGGAGAAAAATCATTTTTAAAATCATCCACATATCTTTAGAGGTACTTACGTTGATACTGCCATGTAATCTGAAATATTTTGATTCCTCAACTGGAGGTACTGAGGAAGTGGGCTTGCTATGTATGTACACAGACTTTACACGGCCACAATGCTTGCTAAAGAGTGCCGACAAAGATTCCTGAAAAATTAACACAAATTATATATTTATCTATGTATTGAAACACAGCTGTGGACACAAGGAATTTTCCATAACTGCCCCCCTATCTCAACAAACAAAACAAAATCTTTGCCTTAGAGCTGGAAGAACTTGCCACTAATAGAAAATTTTACAAAATTCAAAACCCTTAGCACTCTCACAGTAATGCCAGTCCCATGCTGGACCGACACTCGAACTGTGAGCACTGTAATCTAGCAAGTGAAATGGCACAAATGGAATTTTTGTAGATTTAAACACTAGGTGTACTTGAATTGTAGACTTCTGGCATGCAGATTCACTCCTGTGGCGCACACGGGCCACAGTTAACACCCAATTACACCAGCCGAGCGAGTGCCGAGTTTTTACAACAGCTCAAACGGGGTCGAAGTGGACATGTGTAGGGCCCTCAGATGTTTATGGCTTTTTAATTCCATTTCTTCAGGTCACTCGCTCAACTGGTGTGATTGGGTCTCAACTGCAGCGCGCGTTCGCCACTGGAGAGGCTCTGTGGGTAATAAGGTAATAATCTAGAGCTAGACGCTACATTTTTTCAACAGTTTTCAAGTCTGGTACAAATTTCTCTAATATTTGCTCGACGAATGCCCGATTTCTCAGTCGTTCAATGATTCATTCTATAGCGGCCCTAAAGCTTGTTTCACACATAACCAGCATCAGGTAACCATGATTTAAAAAATCGGGAAGTGTAAAGGGCTCCATATGTCTCTACTGCGGGTAAACGACACCGGTTAGCCGACTACTGGTTGTGTGAAACAAGCCTTACAGCCGCTATTGAATCTGTAGCTACTGAATGATTTATTGAACGACTGAGCAATCGGGCATAAATTTGTGTGCATCCATCTTGAAAAACGACTAAACGTACGTTCTGTGGTACAGAAAGTAGCGACTAGATACCCTCTATCACACGATAAAAAATTAAAGTTCACTTCTCCTAATTCAAAAAATTCCACTCCATCATTTCCACTGCCTACTCTCTTCCAGAATGTTATGTTTTCACAAAGACAAATACACGCCTTACGTGAACTAATACGATTATATCTGATGTCATGATGAGACTAAACGATTACTTTTTTTTGAGGATGAAGCCCACATGGGTCTGAGACCTGTGCGTGGTAATGAGTTGGATGATGGTGATTGATGAGTTGGACCTACAGTTTTAGGTGGGTTCCGAACCACCGGGAACCACTTACTACTAAATTATTAAATTAAGCTATTATTCCACTTGAATGAGACCTATCATAGGTGGGAGGACACAGATCACGGTTCATAAGGCCCAAAACTCACATGCAATCGGTTACATCAGCTGAATATCGCGGGAGCAAATACTATAGATGCAAAAGCCGTTCTGTAGCAAGTATAGTAACTGAACCCGCAACACAATTGATGGAAGTAACCGATGGTATGTGGGTCTTCGCCTAGTACTTATCTCGCGACCTCTTTCCGAAAATGCTTATAAAAGTGAATACATTGCCATAACAATGGGTAATTTCACCAAGAGAGTTAAAACTAGGGAAAAATAACATGCTTACCTCTGTACAATATGGAGGAACTCCCAAGACAAACAATGTTCTATCACTAGGCTTCTCTGGACATTTTTCTCTTATAGAATGCTCCTTCAAATACAAATAATGATGGGCAACACTGTTCTTATTGATTTTCAACGGGATAACTGTGGAAAGAAAAATTAAAATTTATTGCTTTAAAAAATTACCGTCCTGGATTCAATATGATGAAGATAACTAAATTCCTGACAACATTGGCTTCAAGCCTGTATTTTAAGAAGAAACCAATTAAATAGAAGAATTCATTCAGTTAGATGAATTAATTGAGTACTGATTCAATTAGATGAGCATTAGTTATTTCTATCGCAGTGAAAACTAAAGAAATTCAAGTTTAATATTGTAGCCTAGCAGATATCGATTGATTAATTTTCCAGAGGACGTAGAATAGTAATTCAATGTTTAGGAAGCGTTAAAGGTTACTCTTCTGGGCTAATAAGAAGGCTAGTCAAATACTGTAGGCTGAATAGGTCTATTGTGCTCTAACTTATCTAGGCCTACTATTCATCCTGCAAATTCCATCTTACTTTCACTATGAAATGTACTATCGTACGCAGAAAGTTTTAGTACTTGTACTAAAAAAATAAAGTGCAGAGTACAGCGGCTATTGAAATATCCTCGGTAGTGTAAATCAAATGATACAACAAACAAGCATTGAATACTGAATGGATATAAAATGTGTAGATGTAACATCGCAATGAACGATTTTATGATAAGGTTCTCACCTTTATAACCACAAATTTCGTCCTGTTCCATTTTCTATGTCACTTAATACAGAGTAATAATAATTCAGTTGAAATGCACAACCTAGACAACGAGGAGCACGTTTACAAACACACAACATAACATAACCTATCTTCTGTCCACCTATCGTATTGTCCACCGTATAGAGAGGGGGGTGGATGGCAGACGTCATCTAGCCGCCATATTGGTCTAGTTTGGCGCGACAGTTCAATTCCAAGGAAAAGTCTGAATGATTTTATTTGATATTTTTCATCTTCAAGTGAACCTTATTCTCACAATAATAAAACTCTAAAATCCTCATGAGAAGTATATTGATGTAGAATGTAGATAACGAGATAGGCCGTGGCCTATCGGGCGTGCACTAGACATTTGACTGCAATAAAAATATTATTCTATTCTATTTTTGTTCTTGAGAGAATCCCAGAAGGCTAGCAATTGACGTCCAGCTTTTAGCAGTCGACATTACTTGTTGAACAGCTTTAACCTGTCAGAATGCAGTCGCACAGTGTTTATAAGCGTCGATTAAACTAGACAACAAGCCAATTCAGCTTTTTTCACTCGCCTTTGGCTCGTGAAAAAAACTGTTTCTCTCGATGCAGAAAAACGCTATTTTGCACTCTAGTTACACAAATAGCTATTGTCACCTCCCACTGAGGTTACATTTCAAATTACAACCTTCTAGGACTATTAGGGAAGAAGTTAGTCCTAGGGCTCTTCCACCTGATCAAAGAGGCCTCCTTCGTTGTTTTCTTACACAGTAAGACCTTACTCACCACCTCTCAATGAACATTTCAAATTTAAACCTTCCACGACTATTAGGGTAGAAGCTAGGTTTTTTATTTTATTATTCGCCACCCTCCTACTGAGAATACATTTCAATTTTCTAGCTGCATTGGTTAACAGATGTCATCAACCTGGCATAATTACATTTCATCATACCCAGTCGTATGTTTCCTACATATTGCAAGGCTGCGACTGCACGGTAGCCTACATGCAAAGTGCAAAGTCTTTTGCTGTTCAAAGACAGCGTAAATAACGCCGCTAAGGGGCCTGCCATATGATTAAAAACTGTTGACTTCTGTCAGCTGTTCCTTTAAGCTGTTAAGCTGGCAAGTTCAGTAGGTTAGGTGAATGATGATTTGCAAAACACACAAACAGCTTGTCCATCGAAACAGCGTGTACAGCAGATCGAAAAATGATTAAAAGATCCCAGTAAGCTAGCTAGCCATGTACCCGTGCTTTGCATAGGCAAAACTTTAACCCCCTAAAAACACCCCTAAAATTGCGAATTTTGAAAAATCCTTTCTTATTGCACGGTGAAATCCTATAAGGATTGTTCATATTTCAAGTTCATAGGCCTAGTAGTTTTGGCTCTGCGTTGATGAGTGAGTCAGGGTATCATCCTTTTATAGATAGAGATTGTTCATTAAGTACCACATTCGTCATGGAAAACTTCACAGATTAAAATGTATTAAGGAAACTAAAATAATTATCAATGAGGAATAATGTTATCATATGGCATAATTACAGTTTCTTCCATTCGCATATAAATGACGGCCTCCGCTTGTGGGGGAATAGTACTCATAAAAAAGCTATTAATTTGTTAGCAAAATCCATTGGGTGTAAGGCTTTTAATAACTGGACTAAACTCTGATGACTTTCTTAGTAATGGCGAAGGTGACCCAGATAGCACACAAGCTTACGACAAGGTTGCCGGTTCATTGTCATATGCTTGACGGGGAAAACGTTACACAACAACGTTGTTACAACATTGGAAAAATGCTGTAACATCAACGTTGTACGCGCAAGGTTACGGTACACCTTGTGACAACGTTGTACTCGTGTATGCATGCACATGCGCCTGCATCGTGCTTGCGCACGCACGCGGTCAACTGCACATCGCCAAGATTTTCCGGCTCCGGTTAATTGTTGTTTTTCTGAAACGCTACACAGTGGAATTTTAGAAATAAACCTTGACTACAGAAAGCTTGTAGTATTTGTGTAAGTACCTTTTGGTTTTCACTATATTTATTAAGTTATACTACTAAAATATAAATGAATATTATGGATAGGTCTTTTTCTTGAAAGTAACACTCACAATAACATCTAACCTCAAAATCATGCTGTGTTGTATGTTCCAATATTTATATTTTAGATGTGCCTAAAACATTATCTGTTGTTATTCAAGTGAATCTCAAATTTTTTTTAACTTATTCTCACTATATGGCAATATATGATATATAGATTCAAAACTATATGGCAATCTCTTGGGAGCTCATTCTTTTTTTTTTGAGGATTAAGCCCACATAGGTCTGAGACCTGTGCGTGGGTAATGATTTGGATGATGGTGATTGATGAGTTATTGTACCTACAGTTTTAGGTGGGTTCCGAACAACCTTCTTCTTTTCTGCCCAGTACTCTTTCATTCTATAGCTTTTCATTCTATATACTTTTTTCATTCTAAAAAAGGTTATATATAACCCAAATCAAAAAATCCAAGTTTGGTTATATTGTCAAATACCCACTTTTTTCGTTATCACTAAATTGCCGAATTAGTTTTTATTATAGTTGGAAAGTTACCCACATGTGGTTTTTCTATTGTTGTTGGATTATAGTATCGTTATCCTTGTTTCTCAATCCTAATCCTTATCCTTTCCAAGGGCCTCCTACTATTTTGCATTAGTCTCCTCAATAGCCCCTGAGGAGTGAATATAGATTTTTCCTCCCATTCCTTGTTGTTGAGGGATTTGTTATTGAGTATAGTATTTTCATAATATAGAAAGTTCTCCAAGGTGGGCCGGATGTTTGGGATGATTAGCTCTGTTTATTGTTTAAATACAAATTCATTCTTGTTCAATTAATTTCCTTATTTATATGGCATTCAATATGGCAGGGGATCATTCAAGGGGCTAGTTGTACAACAATATACTTTAAGTTGCAAACCAATTGTCGTTGTGTATGGAGTGATGTCTGACAAAGTGGGGAAGGAGCACGAAATCTGAAGGTATGTTGTGTCGATATGGTCTGATAGAAAAATTATAGACAATACTTACTATTGTTTCCACATTTCCTATTTTTTTAATGATTCCACTATGATTGCAGATAATGTATGCGATTGTGACATTCCTAGAGGAGAACGACGCTCCAGGTATTGTTTCTACGAATTGGTTGGATAGGGACAAAAACATTTGTCTCTATCCAAATGTGAAAAGTGAGCTGAGAAAAAACAAACTCCTTGTAGGGAGAGAGGAGCCTCGCCCAGAATGGACTGAGTGTCCAATAAAACTGTTAAGGGAATTTGGTAAGATATTTATCATTTCAAAGAAAGATTTCTAATTAAATGCAGTGTTAAATAAAATTATGTGTTCTATTCACATTTTGTCAAAAAGTATAATTTTCACATTCCTAGCCCTACTGCCGTAGGTGAGGAAAATATTGCTTCCAAAAAAATTAATTTACCCCAATTTAAAAATATATCTACGTTTTAAGGTCATTTTTTGGGGGTTGGTCTGTGTGGGTGTGTGTCTGAGACCTCTCAAAGTTCATGAAAAGTGATATTTCAAGATGCAATTTTTTTGCTTTTTTCCAAAGTACCTATCACCTGTTGCTTTTACACCATAGAATCCTACTGTAGGAAGCAGATACATACAGAAGAGCTGACCTATTTTAAAATTTATGAGATAAATTTTATCAACAACATATTTTTTACATTAGAACAACATGTATTTGATGATCAATGCAATGAAATATGAATACACGGTTATACACAAACAATCGTTGCCATACTGTAGGCTACCAGTAGGCCTACAATTTTTTTTAATAAAGATATTATGTTCAATATAGTTTTATATTTTTCCAGTTTCTTATGAGTCAGCCAAGGCCCATCTGAGTGAAGCTGAACTTACTTCCAATTTAGAATCGGAAGGAGAAGATGGCCCAAAGAAAAGACAGAGAAGAGAAAGGGTGATAATCTTGCCGGGCGAGGAGTCAACGAGTGATGATGATGATGAACAAGTCAATAGTCGGGGAAGGAAACTCCTTCACAATAGACCAAAAGACTCTCTTCGCCCCCCTCCTCCACCTCCACCTCCTCCTCCTCCTCTCTCATCACTTCTCCACCCACCACTGACTATTGAGATCCCATCATCTCAATTATTATCATCATCACCCTCAGGTGAATTTTTTATTTTTTTTTTATTACAGTACTAATCAACTGTATTTGCAAATATTTAAAATATTTTACAAGGGAAATATATTTATTTATTACACAAAACACAATCAATGTGTAGCTCATTATAGATCATTTAGGCCTATAATATACATATATTGTTGACATTATACATTGTATATTGTGTATACATATAATACATAATTATGTATATTTTACAAATTCCAAGCTATACCATTGTATATATCATTAAATATTTCAAGAGAGCTTCTGAATTTTTTCGAAGCATCATGCTTGAAAAAGCTGTTCTGTTAATTCTGTAACTTTCAAAGCGGTTCATACTACCTAATTTCCACAACCATTTCACAACCTAAGTCGTAAAATACTGAGTAGCTGAAGCTGGGTTTGAATAACTATGAATTAGTTTATGATCGATTTGCCAAATTCCATTGAGATGCCTCCTATTGACAGACCATACATCTTTTCAGACTATGCAAGCTCTAGAATTTCTACAAAAGAAACAAAGCAACATGGACGTTTGTTTCTTCATCAGCAATAAAAATAAAATAGTATTATATAATTTTTCAATTTGGTATGGTTTCTTGGATTGCTCAGCATTGAGAATGAAAATTATCATATTAAATAAGGGTTTACTGAAAATCTTAAATAGCTATTTGTAATAATCTACAGAGTTGTCAAATGATTTTTATTCACTTAGGGAGCAGCAATAGCAGTCACAGCAGTGTAATACTGCAGCTGAAGGCAAACCAAGAGCTGATGTGGAAAGTTATTGGAGACTTTTCCAAAATATTTGAGAGGGTGGAGCAGAAGATGGACCGAGCAATTGAAATACTGGATGCTCAAACATGCAAAACTATGGAAGCTGCTGTAAAATGTGCGGGAGACGAACAACTTCTATCACAGCTACCTGTGAAAGTGGAAGAAGTTGAGGCGTTTGAAGAAAAGCTTAAGGAGCCTGCTGGAAAACAGAAATTGGTAAGTGAAGTTATGTCTGACTTTGCGATGGAGCCAGAGCTGTGTGACAATAGGAGTTACTCTAAACCAGCTCTGATTCCACTCAACTATATTATTGGATGGAAGAAGGAGGGCATGGCCGCTATTATTTTTTAATTAATGTTTCAAGGCATGTGGATAATATGAAATCTCTACTACGTCATTAAACACTTGGAATTCAACAAACCAGCAATAAAGTATCCCTGGCCTTCAAGGAATAATTTTTTAAATCTACAGTTTTTAGATATTGCATTGATGAAATATTAAAGATTTGTCTTTTTATTGTTTGTGAGGAAAATGAAACAGTTCAATCTGTGATGCATATAGCAGTGCAAGAAATCAACTAGTGAATAAACTAAAATGTAATGCAACAACTAGATTATTCTATCACCAATTTCAGTTTATAATAATAAATTACTTTTTAATCAATAGTTTATTATTAATTTTGTTGGGTTTTTTTTGTTACAGATTAAATATCTTTCAGCATTGGGGGCGAAAGATGTTAAGGGCTTGGCTGCTAATGTCATGAGGCATTTGTTCCAGGATGAAGTGGGAGAGAAGTATTCTCTGACTGGAAAGGTGTGCAAGGTTGGACCAGGGAAGAAAGCTTTTCTGAGAACCGAGTCCTTCCGTTTGGTTCATGGTAAGTTAATATCTGACCCTTAATTTGTCAATTAATAAATAAATTTATTGTGCTCTCATAACACTGGCTGATGCAAAAAGTACTTGAGAATATTCAGGTGAACTCTTATAACCCTCTCTGTTTTAAATATATAATAAACAGTATATAATAAGATCAAACTTGAGTAATGGTAAGAGATAAGTTGGTTTCACATCTATAGACACCCAATGTAACATGTCGAATATTTCCTATGGATTGGCATTACTGTGTATTCAGACCTACAGACATTCAACGTAACCTGCCAGACATATGTAGGCCTATCATAATTCCTGGATTTCTTGTTCAATGACGAACTGCGTTGTTAATATTAACTTTTTATATGAATTCAATGACTTGACTGCAAGTCGTTGAATTCATATAAAAAGTTAGTATCATAATTATCAGATCATACATTTGATAAAAACATGACCACTATTCTCTTGGAAAATTTCATATTTATTGTTAGGAATAAGGCTCTGTAAACATCTTTGTTGTGCATTAGTCCGTCCAGTTGAGATGTGAAAGCAGCATTGACCGTTTGACCTACAAGTTTCATTTCAGGTTATTTTTAGCAATTTTTCCCCTTATTCTACTTGACATTGGAAATGATACGTATTTTGTTTGTTTGGTTATAGGCCTATTGTAGTGTTGGAACTTATACTTCCACTATTTTTGATGAGTAACTTGAAGTTTCAAGTTGCATTAATTTACACTGTATAGTAGAGATAGACGTACATATAGCTGTGCTAGAAGTTAAAAAAGCATATTTGAAGATATGCTCTATAGTAGCTGTGTTATTTAATGGAAACTAAAACCTGCAGCTGTTTGGTTGTTAATAGTGTAAATGCAGCTTTAGTGATTCACAATTAAATAAGATCAAAGCAAACGTTTTTTGCCTTTTCTTCAAAATAAACTTGAAAAAGGCAATATTAATTTTACTTTCTCCTATAGTAGTGTTATTGAGTTTTTTATACCATTATTATGTTTGCAGATACCTGCACACGGAAATTCCGACAGGCAGAAGAAGCACAGATTCGGGAAGCTGTCAGTGATTGGCTGATGCAAGCCAAATTTAGAAAACTTCGGAGGTAAATAATTTATTTTAATATTGACTTTTATTTTACATAGTGTTTTTCAATTGGGTGTATGTAAGTTGACATAAAATAAATAGCCCAATAGTCCACTATAAAGCATTTTAGAATTTTTTTTTTGAGGATGAAGCCCACATAGGTGTGAGACCTGTGCGTGGGTAATGAGTTGAATATGGTGATTGATGAGTTGGACCTACAGTTTTAGGTGGGTTCCGAACCACCGGAATTGATGAAAGATTTGTGTGTGTGTGTATAAAAGTGTTGTAAATTCTCAATAATCTGAGATATTTGTGACTAAGTTTACATCAGATAACCAAAACGACAGGTTGTAGAACACAATTTTATGATATTGGGCAGTTGACAGATATTAGTTTCTATGGTGTCAAAGATCCATCTTGTTTCCACTAATTTGCAATAAAACTTTAAAAAGCACTTTCAAGTTGAAATTGCGACTCACGTTATGACGTGACATCTTTTTTATTTCGTTGTTAAGAGCATTGTCAGACGACCCATGGTGCACTAATTAGTATGTCTGAGTGTACTGTGGGTCGTCTGATGATGCTCTTAACAACAGAATGAAATGGTCATCACGTCATATTGTGAGTCACGATTTCCACTTAAATGTGTTTTTTAAAGTTTTATTATTAGTTTTTTATAGTTAGCTTTCAAAGTGATACAGCTTGATGCATTTGCAAAATTTATCATTAATGCATAAAATAATATATAAATATAATTATGTTTAGATCAAAATAACTCATGGTTAGAGTTTTTCAAGTGTTCCTTTCAATTCAGTAGTTACCTTCACTTTTAAAAGCCTGGAAATTCTTTGATCATGAATATAAAATAATTACCTTGATAATAGAATTAATTTTAATGTTATTTTTTCCAGGGAAAATAGGAGAACCAAAGTTCAAGAGGAAATGGGAGAGTAGCATAGTAAAATTTTGGAAATAAATGTTGTAAATAGTCTACCACAGTGTTTTTATTACTCTTTTCCTTGCAAGTATGTGTCTTTCAATGACTATACTTGCATCTTACTTAGTTTTAAATTTGATCTATATTGATATAAATATCATTGGCTGATATTTATATCAATATACAATCAAGCTAAAATTATTTTTGCTGATATTTATGTTCTGAAAATACAACCTTGTCAACCATCAAGTAGGAACATTTTCACAACAAAGACAAAATCTTGCACCCTTTTCACCAACAAGGTTGTGTCAACCATAAAAGTTTGCCCTTGACAAGGTTGGAACAACCTTACAACAACCCTAATGAAAGCTTATGTAATGTTGTTGCAACCCTGCATGACAAGCTTGTGACAACATTGTCAAGCGTCAAGTAGGAACCTTTTCACAACGTTTTCATAACGTTGCTGTAAGCTTGCACCCTTGTCACCAACAAGATTGTGACAACATTAAAAGCTTGTCATCAACAAGGTTGGCACAAGCTTGCAAAAACCTTGATGTAACATTGTTGCAACATTACATGACAACGTTGTGACAATCTTGCAACAACCTTAATGGAACATTGTTGTAACCTTACATGACAACATTGTGACAACCTTGTAACAACCTTTATGTAACGTTGTTGCAACCCTGCATGACAAGCTTGTGACAACATTGTCAAGCGTCAAGTAGGAACCTTTTCACAACGTTTTCATAATGTTGCTGTAAGCTTGCACCCTTGTCACCAACAAGCTTGTGACAACATTAAAAGCTTGTCATCGACAAGGTTGGCACAAGCTTGCAAAAACCTTAAATTGCTAACTGGGGATATTGTGGAAGGTATCCATAATGAAAAATAAGACGAAATTGTCACAACCACATTTATTAAAACTTCGAGAAACTAGTTTTGGTTGTTACACCATTATCAATCTCAATCAAACTTGAGTTTGATTGAGATTGATAATGGTGTAACAACCGAAACTAGTTTCTCGAAGTTTTAATAAATGTGGTTGTGACAATTTCGTCTTATTTTTCATTAAACTCTGATGAATCCAATGTAGACTTTAAAAATTGGAAATGATGACACACTCTCTGTCAAAACCAAATTCAAATTATTGAAGACATATGCTTCTCTAACAATGTAGGGAGTTCCTTCTGCAATCTTTCCATTGCTGTAAATGAATGTTCCAAGTGAAATTCCCAAATTTACAAAAATATTAAATACCAGCCAATACTGTGAACAGGAGTGAATCGCAATGAGATCGCTAGTAACCGTTCGCTACTGTTAGCTTCATCGGTTTATCATTGATTTTGGCGCCTCTGTCATAAAAGAACGAATTTGGCATTTGCTATGTTCGTTCGCTGGTATTCGCTGTAATTTAAATATAACCTCCATGCGTTATAAATTGCTTTTGAATGACATGAAATTTAGTGGTAAGAACAACACTGCAACGATTACCCAATAAGAATTTATTCAATAATACTAATTTACCTTAAGAACATTACAAATATAATATTTGAATCTTATCACAACATTATCATATTTTATCATAGAGCTGCAAGTAACATTTAACACTTAAACAATAATAATTTTCTGAATACATTTCATTCTAATTCAGCTGTAAGCACCTTTTCTTTATGCAATTCAGTGGAAATCGGCTATAACGATGGTTGAATGTGATCTTGCTATTGTGTTCGCTATATCAGGTTCGACGTTACACTTGTTATAAGTCCATTATGTTGAAGGGAATTTGAATTTCGTTATACCCGATTTCTGTAGTAGATTCGTTTGCTATTGCTTAATTTTAAAAGGAAAACAAAAAGATTATTTATAAACATACCACTATAATAGCTAATATAAAAATAACGTGAAGAGGAAATGTTCAAAATATTCAACAATTATTTATTTCAGTACAATGTTTGAACAATGAATGATGACACAGTTGTTAATATGGAAACATTCATCATTTGTTTAAAATATAATGTACATCTCGCTGTAATTATGGTCATAAATTAATATTGTTATTATTATGAACGTTTGTGCTAGTCAAATTTGATTTGTTATTTTCAATATCAAATAAGTTGAGTCTAAGTTTAGATATGGTAGATACAGCCGCTATTGTTCATTCAGCTGTGCACAAAAATTACCGTACTCAATATATTATAAAAAATTCTTGTATGAATTTACAAAATGTCAAAGTATTTTTATTTTATTGATATGGTATGAATAATATTGATAAGATTAGTAACAGGAATCATGATGATGATAATAAGATATAACTATATTATTGGTTGTTATTGATATTGGTGATTAATAAATAAATAATGAAAAAGTAATTTGATCGACCCCAAAATTAATTGGATTTTACAACATCATGATGTGCGTTTTTTTGTGATTATTGATGAATTATTTATTTTCTTCTCATAATAAGTACAGTAAACTATATTTCTCGCTTGTTAATTTCAGTATTGAATCAATTTTTCTTCTATTTTTTCTATTGATAATCGGTTTTTTATGAGATCTTAAGTGCAGTTTCTATTTTTTCTGCACTTCTAATTGAAAATAAATTATTCATTTCAATTACAAAATATGTCGAAACATGAATAATGGACATAGAAAAAACATTTTTTTTTTTAAATTGGAATAATAATTATCTTGAAGATGAGAATAATATAATAGGTTAATTCGGAAGAACCATAATGTGTTTGATGCAAGTTGATAAAGACGGCTTTTTACTTTGTTATTTTAAAACTAAATTCTTCAATAAGTTTCTTGTTAAATTTCAGTACATGATTTAATATTGTGATATCTGTGAAATTTGTCTATTTCGCCAATATGTCAATGTTTGAATTTCATTATCCATAACGACCTGCGTTGTTAATATCAACTTTTTATGGTAAATTTAATAACTTCCAGTCATTTTCAATTGAGAATAAATAAATAATTTACTCACTTCGAATCGTGATGACTCATTTTCAACAGCATCCTTGATCGTCAATGTCGGTTTTGATTTGTCAAAGTTTGATTTCTTGTAAAATTACTTTAGGAAAATGAAATTTCAATTTAAAAAAATCACTATATGATGAGACCTTTTAAACAATATTTCCACAGGAAGTCCAAAAAATTTGTTAAGCGCTGTTGTAGAGAAATGTGGACTTGATAAACGAGCCTACGAGAGCGCTCTACTATAGAGAAATAAGATAAAAGGATGTCTCAACTTAGATGTGCCTTCTTTTATAACTTGGCAATCACAAACATTAATGTTATTTATGAAGTTTGAGTTGATATTTATGAAGTTTGAGTTCATATTTATGAAGTATGAGTTAAAATAAATGAAGTTTGAGTTCATATTTATGAAGTATGAGTTTATATTTATGAAGTTTGAGTTCATATTTATGAACTTACCTTCAGGCCTTAACTCAAGGGACGCTACATAAGCATGTCTCCCTTGAGCAGAGGAAACCTCCAGATAAGTCCATGAATATGAGCGAGCTTCACTCTTTACATAGTATGTGCTCTAGTTTTGACCAGTAGAGTCAAGACCACTAGATTTTAGATCTTTATTCTATGTATTTAAATTTTTATTTTATAATAGAAACTTCCAGGAAGTACAGCTTGATAGTGAGATGAATGTCAACCATGTGGGAAGTGATAGCCGCGAGCCGTAGCAGGTATTTGTTCAATCAGAGATATAAGCTGCGTTCTCGTAGGTCCCGTTTGTAACGGTGACCGATTAGATTGGCCAGCAAAAAAGACACTGTTCTCTGCTGTAAAATCACTTCCCGGTGGTTCGGAACCCACCTTAAACTGTAGGTCCAACTCATCAATCACCATCATCCAACCATTAACCACGCACAGGTCTCAGACCTATGTGGGCTTCATCCTCAAAAAAAAAAAAAAAAAAAATTGTTTCTTTAAAGAGATGAGTTATTGGTGATGAATAAATGTCAAAACTGAAAGATTGAGACACTGAAAAATTATTATAATGATGAGATTGATTAGTAATATTGAAATATTTGTCAGTTTCTTTGATGCTGAACGGAAGAGGGAAAACTGACCAATTTTATTCCCCAATAATAATCAATTTTAGGCCTTACAGTACGATAATATACATCGATATATCAACATAGAGTAGTCATCAAAAGACACAGAACATTGGTTCACAGGCAGTATTAAAAAACACTTAAAATCGATATCTCTACACTTTTGCTTGCATTTTGATAGACTCTTCAAGCATATTTATTTCAATTATTGGAAAGCTCAGATAAAATGTCAGTGAAATATTGAGCTCTCAACACACTCTATCGGAATTTTCATTAAATGATATAAATTGTTCATGGATTGGTGAAAAAATAAGTTTAAAATGGGAAAACAATGAACAAAACAATGAATTTGAAGAAAATCTAGACTTTTGAATTTTTATAAGAGATCGGTGATCAAATAGTGGAACGGCCATTGATTTGATTGCCTTTATTAAGGGTGAAGTTAGGACTCTTGGTCCTCTCTACCACTCAACCCTAAACCCTAACTCATCCATTAGTAGAAAAGTGAATTGAACTTAAAAATTGTACTATTAATAAATGGGAAATTAGGGTAAAGCCAAACCCCTCTATTACTTCAGGGAAGTGATAGCCGAGTGCTGTAGCAGGTATCTGTTTAATCAGAGGTAAGCTACGAAGCTCCTGTGTGCTCTTTGGAAGGGTGACCGATTGGATTGGTCAGTAATAAACACTCTGTTCTCTGCTGTAAAATCACTTCCCGGTGGTTCGGAACCCACATAAAACTGTAGGTCCAAATCATCAATCACCATCATCCAATTCATTACCCGCAAACAGGTCTCAGACCTATATGTGGGTTTCATCCTCCGACAAAATAGTTACAAGTTCTATCTTCAACTGCTTCAAATTTATTGAGGGGTTCACTCTGTGACTGGTTCTCGACACTGGTTGAGTTCATGGGAGCCTTACCAGTAACCGGTCAATGTTACCGGTGGCTTCTGATTGGTTGATTCAAGTTTTTTTAATGTCTATGTATTTGTATTTAAATTTACCAGTTACCGGAAGCCTCCCATAAACTCAAACATTGTTTCAATTGAATTTCATTATCCATAACAATCTGCGTTATAAATAATAACGTTCTATTGTAAATTTAACGACTTTTGCAGACAATTAACTGCAAATCGTTTAATTTACCATAAAAAGTTAACAATATGATTGACAGAAATTTTACAATAAGTGATAACAATTTGTCACTGGATACACAAATAATATACTGAATAGTCAAATAGTATATTAATTTTTATAATTACATAAGATATATAAAAACATTTTCACTTAGAAAATGGACCAATTTCATTGGAAATTTAAACCTATCTACTGTTTTGTTTGCAATGCAGTTTACCTCATGTTAATTCTATGATAGTTGACGATCTGTATTCATTATTAATCTATTATCATTGTCAAAATACAAGCAAAAGTGTATTACAGTTGGAACATTATTGAATTTTAAATTATCCGAACATTCATAACAGTAAATGGATATGTATTAACAATGAAAATGATACTTCTACTATAAAAAGTTTGTGAAAATTGTTGTTAGGTAGTTCACGTTTTGTATGATGTTTGTATACAATAAAATCACCCGCTGTCTCTCCGAACTAATATAATAGTGTGAATATTTTTATAGGTAGCTTAAAATAAAACGAAGCTTACATCAATTGATTATGTACAGGTTTTAGATCGAAATATGTAATATTGTGTCATCAATGTGTTTTGCATTGAAATAATGAGGCATTTCTCATTCGTGTCTCAAATCCAATTATTACAAACCATCACAACAAACTATTGTTAATCGTACTGGTTCATAATTAGCTAGACAAATAATATTGGAAATATCTATGGGACAATCACACAAGATAACTTAAATTCACATAAAAACCTTGGATATCACAATTATAAATGATTGAGTATCAAATACTAAAGTATGTTACACTTGAGTTCCCATTTGATGTGTTTTTGTTTAATTGGTCCAAAATTAAATGATTGAGATTTCCGCTAAATAAACGAACGCTCTCCTCTCACACATTATGCATACTATTATTTAACAATAACAAATATAGGTTTGTGAAAAGTTGAATACAAAAATTGAGAAAAATATTGTTTGATTGTTGCAATACAAAAATGAGATTTAAAACGTAAGGTATTTTCAGATTGTTTCTAATTGAGACCTTTGCTAGTACGGTAAATAAAAAGTTTAAAACTTATCCTTTACAGAAAAATGAATATTTTTCAAGTTTGGCATAATTTTGAAATTTATAGCATTCTATAATGGTTGGTTCTAATTCAATCGTTCACTTCAAAAAATTGATGATTTTTCAAATTAAGATTTGAGCATGAAATATGGACAACGATTGAAATGAAATAAAATAAATTTTATTCATCCACAACAATTTACAATAAACAGAAAAACATTCTCTTATCACAATAAAAAAAAGATCTATATGCCATATAGATAACACATAAGACTCTGCTACAAAAAAAAGGAAGCTACATAATACATAAAAAAATATATAAATCATAATAAGGGCAAGATTAGGAGTCGGCGTAGCCGAGTTGGCTTATCGCTGGTCTGATAAGCCAAAGGTCCTGGGTTCGATCCCAGTTGAGTACAAGATGAAAAATAAGACGAAATTGTCACAACCACATTTATTAGAACTTCGAGAAACTAGTTTCGGTTGTTACACCATTATCAATCTCAATCAAACTGAAAAACTGAAGTACAGAGAAGCCTTATATATACTATACATGAAATGATACTATTGGCTAAGAGGGAAAGAGGCTGACCTAATCGGACGTTGTGATTGGTTGTCAAGTCACGCCCCCTGGTGGGAGGAGTAACAAGAAAAAATACGAGTCAAATCAATAACTAAACAATGTGAACATCAAGAAAGTAACAAAAAATTTGTAATAAGGCTAGAATTTGATCAAATTAAAATAAAAAATTCTTTTAAAAAATTAGAAGCTCACTGAAATGCAATCAAGGTCAACTGAGAAATACACATAAGAATTGCTTTTTAAAAATAGGCTGGAATTATAATGAAACCAAGTTAGTTGTATTGAATTGGTTAAAATAAATTTGGTCATTTAAATTAGTTATGGAATCGTTTTTTACCAACTTAGTTATCTCCAAAGCTTCTAAAATGTTCAATTGTCTGCCTTTGCCAATCAAATGCAGAAATTCAACATTTTCTTCAGCCTTGAACTTGTGTCCATTATTAATGAGATGTTCTGCAAAATTTGAATCTCCTTTTTGGGTTTTCCAATCCCTGATATGTTCATTTACTCTACATTTGAAACTTCTACCAGTCTGACCCACATAACAAGCATTACAATCACCGCAATTCAATTTATAAACCCCACTTTTATCCCAGATATCAATTTTGTCTTTACTACACCCAAATAAGCTTTTTAAAATTGGTTTGGTTTGAAAAGCTACATCAAAACCGTTCTTTTTCAGTTGTTTTCCTAATTTATCAGAAACTGGGCCAAGGTAAGGCACCGTTATCCATGACCTTTCCCCAGTTTCCGTTACAGCAATGCTGTCAATACTGCTGCAAATACTTACTGCTAGTCTCCTATTTATTTTATTTAACATTTTATTGACAATGATTTCCTCATATCCATTTGTAATAGCTATCTGTTTAATCGTACTAATCTCTTTTTCAAAGTGATGATTGCTCATTGGAATGGTTAAAGCTCTATAAATCATACTATTGAAGGCTGCAAGTTTGTGTGATATTGGGTGACATGAGTGATGAGGTATGATTACATCGGTATGAGTTACTTTTCTAAAAATAGAGAAATTGTGGGTTCCTGTGCTATGGTCAATTCTTAAATCTAGAAAATTTAAAACACTATTCTCTTCTAACTCTATGGTGAATTTAATCTTATGGTGTAAACAATTCAAATAGCTAAGGAAATTATCTAATTGTCTATTACTACCCTTCCACAAACAAATAATATCATCTACATATCTGTACCAATAAGCAATCCTATTCTTAAAATTATTATTTTCAAAAATTCTATGTTCAAGGCTATCCATAAATAATTCAGCTAGTAGTGGTGAAAGGGGTGAACCCATCGCTAACCCATCTTTCTGTTCATAAAATTTATTGTCAAACTTGAAATAGTTATATTCAGTACATAACTTCATCAATCCTAACAGCTCAGTTCTAATAATAGGATCATTAATTGTAGTTTCCATGATCTCTTCAGCTCTGTTAAGACTTTCTTCAATTGGTATATTTGTAAAGAGATTAGTTACATCAAAAGAAACAAGTTTATAAGATGAATGAACAGGAATATTTTTGATTTTATTGACCAACTCCAATGAATTTTTGATTCCAAATTTAGGTTGGAATCCCGTTAACGATCTGAAGCTACTGTTGAGTTTGTGGGCCAATTTCGAACATGGAGAATTAATAAATGACACTACTGGTCTTATCGGAATATTATTCTTGTGAAGTTTGGGTTGACCAAATAATCTGGGTGGGTATGGGTTCATAACTGTAATAATGGACACAAGTTCAAGGCTGAAGAAAATGTTGAATTTCTGCATTTGATTGGCAAAGGCAGACAATTGAACATTTTAGAAGCTTTGGAGATAACTAAGTTGGTAAAAAACGATTCCATAACTAATTTAAATGACCAAATTTATTTTAACCAATTCAATACAACTAACTTGGTTTCATTATAATTCCAGCCTATTTTTAAAAAGCAATTCTTATGTGTATTTCTCAGTTGACCTTGATTGCATTTCAGTGAGCTTCTAATTTTTAAAAGAATTTTTTATTTTAATTTGATCAAATTCTAGCCTTATTACAAATTTTTTGTTACTTTCTTGATGTTCACATTGTTTAGTTATTGATTTGACTCGTATTTTTTCTTGTTACTCCTCCCACCAGGGGGCGTGACTTGACAACCAATCACAACGTCCGATTAGGTCAGCCTCTTTCCCTCTTAGCCAATAGTATCATTTCATGTATAGTATATATAAGGCTTCTCTGTACTTCAGTTTTTCAGTTTGATTGAGATTGATAATGGTGTAACAACCGAAACTAGTTTCTCGAAGTTCTAATAAATGTGGTTGTGACAATTTCGTCTTATTTTTCATTATGGATACCTTCCACAATATCACCTTCGCCATTACTAAGTGAGTACAAGATATTTTTCTCGAGCCACTCCCGTGTTTCGGAGGACACGTTAAGCCGTCGGTCCCGGTTGCATATAAAAAAAAGCAGTCGTTAAAAAAAGCGGCGAGGTGGAACTACCCGTAAGGGTCTCCCCGCCACGAAAATCCATACGAATTTACTTTTTTAGGGCAAGATTCTTTTCCTTAGATGAATAAAAGAAAAACATCCCGAGGCCTAGCCTGTGTGGGATGGTATGTAAATTCTTACTTAAAGTAGAGAACTAGATATAGATGGTGCGACCGAATTTATTTTATTTTAATTTTGAGCTGAATATTTTACTCACTTCTTTATGAAATAGTATTCATTTCAATATGTATGTGAATAGTAGTACTATAATAGTAGTACATACTCATGTATAGTACCGTACTTATTAATAGAAAAATACGGTAGCTAAACAGTTTGAGAATCAACCGGTAAACAGCTGGTATTAAATTTGAGCCATGAAAAAAGTTTCTACTGGTCCCGGAGTAATTCCTTCAATTTATATTAGAATAGATTAAAAATGAGTCGTATTTTAGTCGATTCCGGCTATGGGTGACACTTTAGACCTCAAAAACTGACAACGATATGTTTTGGTCTAAAGAGCGGACTATGCCAACAAGAAGTGAGGTACCGGTACCGTAGGTTACGATTGGTTTCCTCATTTTATGAGTATGCCAAGCTCACTTCCTATTAATCTTTCTAGCAATCTTAATAAACCGTTATTAAAACTTATTTGCTCAAGTAAGTTCTTCTTTAATGAGAGAATGAAGAGTGCTGTAAAAATTTATACCAGTACAGCAGAACAAAAATACACTACAACTGTGTATTCTAGTACTCTATTCAAATAGTTGAAGTTGTATGTTTTGAGTTATTTATCATCAAAATGTTCATACCTTTCACTCTTTTGTAGTTTGCAGTTTTTGAATGGAGGTCTTGAACATGGAAACCTTATTATTTCAATTGAACCATAGTTCAACTACTAGGCATACACAATGTGTCCCAAGATTGTACAAACTATTAAAAACAATTTTTAAATTATTAATGAATAATTCAATAACCTAATAATAAAGGATAACATAACAAATTTCTCTAAAAATTAGTTGGAGAAATGCTCAATATGCAAAACAGACCAAGCTATAAAATCATGGCTCTAGCAACATGAATGAACTTTTTGACTAGACAATCCTTTTCTTCTCATTCAGAAGATAATTTACTACAGAAATAAATGAATTACAGCTCCTTTTTTATTATTGTCTTCAACTTTTCAGATTTCAACAGAGCATCATCAAAAATCACCTTTCAATCTTGATTAAACGCAGCAATAATTGAATAATAAAACCATTTTATAATCGGTAGACAACAAAATAAATAATTCAAGTAATTAAATTTATTCTATATTATTTATTGGTGTTGTTACTGCTGACCATACATAGCTAATTGGTCAATTTATTTCGACATTCGTCTAGCTTCTAAACTTCAAAAAACTTCTAGGACTCTCCATATAGTTATAACTATAAGTTAGTTACTGTAGAAACTAAAACTAGCTTCGCATTCTAGGGTCATAGATTATGGTGATTATAATACAGTTGGAAAATTATACAAATATGATTCTTTTGGAAAGGAATAGAATAAAAATAATTTGTTCATCTTCTGTGATTGTTCATTTGATGAATAACTATTGAGTTAAATAGATAGGTGGACACTTCGTGAACTTCACCAGTTGCTAATAAAATATCGATTTTTTATCGTTCACTATATAGAAAATCCTCATAGAAAGATTGAAATTTTACGGTGTAATATAATTTAATAAATTAATTTTTTCTCGAATTTTCTATTTTCTATTTGATTACTTGCTTTGATTATGTGCTTGCATTTGCTCATAAGCTTTATCTTAAACAATAATCTCTCTTTAAAATTTTCAAAAGTTTTCAAAAATTTACCATTCTTTTACAAATTCAAACTTGTTTCGCATTACGAGACAAAAGTACATACTTTTTTATGAATTACAGTAAGTAATAATACAATTACAACTTGAATAAATCTAATTTTGCGGATCATTTCAATAGACATAACATGAAGGTAACACAGTTTAACAATAATTTTTGTGGACGGTTATAATGGTAGAAATAATGCAACCAGCAAACTTGATCGATCCACACAAAAAGCCTAATTTTTCCCAAAATAGACATTTGAATAATAGCGAAGCCAAATTCATTGAATAGAAACTGAATTTTTTTTCTATTTTTTCATCAGTGATAAATATGCAGTGCTTTCATAATCAATTGAGAACAAAATTGTACTTTTTGCTGTTTCCATAACATTGCTGAAACGGCTAGATGGAACAACCTGTAACGGTTTTCCCCACCAATGAAAGCCATAAGCTAATTATATTTTATTAAATGTTGTTACCCCGTGTAAAAAGTAATCAGTCACTTTGCGGCTCATAATAAATCATGAAACACCATTTCAACTCGTTGCTATAAAAAACTTTAAGTTATACTTGTTTCACTTAGCATCAAACTCTCTTTCTACTTAAAATGATTTTTATCAAACTTGAATTCTGCTTCAACCATCACAAGTGCTTATGAGCTTATTGGAAAACCACAATATATCCAATGTTATTTTCTGTCATTGTTGACCAGTGCCCCAAAATATATTGTACAATATGTCAATGTTCTTCACTGACAACAATCTCAGATAGTTTTTCAAGTATTGATAGTTTTTACCAACATTAAAACCATTTTTTCTCACGAATTTTCGCAATGCAGTGCATTTACAACCAATTAAGAACCTAATTGTCTTTCTTGTTGTTACATGTTGTTCCCCCATCAAGGCGTATATTCTATACTCCTTGGTTCCACATAACATATGGCTTAAACGGCGAGGTGGAACTGCCTGGAATGGTTTCCTCACATACGTATATAGTAGGCTTATAATTTTTATGACATGTTCTTACACAATATAAAGAGAATTTTATCAGCTTTGCGCTTCATCATGAAATACCATTTTCAGCTTTCCACTCATATCATACTCGAATCCTTCATCAACTCAAGGCGTTTAGAATACAGGAGGTGGGTCGGACCAAAAACTATTACCTCAAAATAACGTAGCTACAGTCCCCAGCTGTAGCTGCACTTATGAGATTTGCTGCAGCCCCTATCAGCTGCTGGACTGCAGGCTCTCAGTCCCCAGCTGTAGCTGCAGTCCCCAGCTGTAGCTGCACTTATGAGATTTGCTGCAGTCCCTATCAGCTGCTGGACTATAGGCTCTCAGTCCGATCCAAGGTTATTAAAAACAAGGTTGTTCCGATTTTTGAAAACTAGAAAAATGGTGGAGGTATGACATATTTCAATTCAGTGGCAAAGAGTAACCCACACCATTGACAGCTGATCAAGATATCGAGTCAAATCTGTGATGAGCAAAAAAATTCATTTTTGTACTGAAAATGTGTACAAATAAAGCTGACATTTGCAAGTTAAATGTGATTCTGAACTGAGTGACGTCACGACTTTTCAATCTTGCTAATTTGAGCGAGTTATGGAACAACCTTGTTTCTATTAACCATGAGTCCGACCCACCTTCCACTTTAAACGCCGTGTCATTAACCATCTCAAAAGCTTATGAGCTCATGCCTTATATATTGGACTTCCGGGAGAAATTGGTACTACGATGCGTCAAAAAACCAGGGGAGAAACTTAAGATACGTTGCAGTCGTCATTATTTGTGCCTTGAGCATCGCGTATTTGCTGCTTAGCCTTACGGCTGCAGCGTCTAATAAGACTGCGGCTGCGTGGCTTGGCTGGCGCTGCATTAGCTGCATTGGACGGTGTAACTGGTGCATCGACTGCGCTGCATGCAGTGCTACTGGTTGTGGCCGGACTGCCACCGCGACGTCCTGCGCCCTGACGCACATAGGCGCTCGAGCGTCGCTTCAGTCCCCCGGTGTCTTCGCCGCTTGGAGGCAGAATTCTCGACAACGTCACAAAACAACGGAATATGTCCCTAATGTGCAAGTCGTCTTTGGCCGAGCATTCCATCAGCTTCGCCCTGCAAGTTCAAATTTAATATCGGTCATTTAAATTTAAAAAAATTACATAACACAATATTTCGAAATAGTACAATGAAATAATGAAGCCCACATGGACATAACAGCCTATGCGCGGGAATGAGTTTTCTATTTATGGTCTGGACTCTAATATTGATTGTATTGTATGCTACTATAATATCAAAACTGACACTGTGTATTTCTATTTAATAGTATATCTTTTTCACTCACTTTTACTGGATCAGTCCTCGCTACTTCGTCAGCCTTCTCTTTAGAAGTGAAATGCATCTCTCCAGTATCTCCAATAAAAGTGAGTGAAAATCATATATTTAATTGAAATACAGCGTCAGTTTTGATATTAGATTGTTCATCAAGTATTTCATCATGGGAAAAACCACCTATATTATAATTATGCTGTATACAGATTCCATTTCAGGAGGAGACTGCCATCCTACACCAAGTAAATAGTTACTATTATTAATATTAAGAAAAATGTTGTAGAAAACATAGGCTTAGAACCCCTTCGTTACAGAAATAAAGAAAACTGAAGTTGGCAGCTATCCCTATGTATATAAATTTACTCAATCAAAAATCTCTACGGCTTTCCTTTAGGGGGTAAAGTGGAAAGGTTTTATGTAAAGAAAGTTGAAAACTGGAATAAAACATGTTCAATTCTATAACTATAATAATATCAATGAGATATTTCAGAAAATACACCAAAATGTCTATACAAACACGTTTGTTCAAGTTTAGATTAACTTCGTTCAAATCTGTGATGTTTTCCACGAAATACTTGATGAACAATCTAATATCAAAACTGACACTGTGTACTCCTATTTAATATATGATTTTCACTCACTTTTACTGGAGATACTAGAGGGATGCATTTCACTTAAAGAGAAGATTCATCAGGCTATCTTTCATTTTCAAAAACAAATTTTTTTCAACAAAACTTGTAGAATATTGTATTTTTAAAATAAAATGTGAAGGCGGATATAGCCTTAAATGCACACAATGTTTATAAATCAGGGTATTATTGGATCAAACTACACAAGAATAACAACTGACATCAACCATACAAAATCAGTGGGGTTCGATAGTAAACCCCGATTTCATGAACTTTGGGTGTGATTCAAAATTTTGTTTTCAGAATAATTGAATTCTCCACAAGGTTCGAGGGAAAAGTATTGGTTTATTGGTAATTAACCTAGTTAATGCACTTCTTACTTGAAATTTTCTTATAGCCATTATATTGGGTATTTTGTAAAATACTTCACCCCAATAAAATATAATGGTAGTACGGTACCTAACACACTTAAAACGTTTGAATAGAATTTTTAGCTCCAACCTATTTAATTTTCCACCTAAATGGAGGCCTTAGAGATTTTTGATTGAGAAAATTGATGGGAATAGCTGCCAATTTGTCATCTTTATTTCTGAAAACAAGCGTTTCCGGACCTATGTTTATACCAAATTTTTCTTCATTTTGATGAGAGAAATAACCGTGAGAGGTTTGGAAGATTCTACCTGAAATATAGATAACCTTTATATAAGAAGACCACATGCTAGGCAAACAATAGTAGATGAAAGAGTAAATATTAGAAAGGAGAAATAGAGGAAAGAGGTAAAGAAGAAAATAAAAAGAAGGAGGAAAAAGATAGAATAGGCAATCACGGAGTAAGGAAAAGCACTGGTTTAAAATAAAAAACAGAATTTATTAATTTCGAACTCCTCAAAGTGCTATTAGTTTATACTGAAGACTTCCGCAGATATTGACAAAAGCATTGAATAGCTGATGGAAATCGATGAATGCTACTGTACAAAAATATCAGTCCCCACCGGGAATCGAACTGCGGACCTCCCAATTGCCGGTCGGGTGCCTTAACCACTAGACTATAGTGACCCTTCTAAAATTTTGAAATAAAATAGTAAAAATCACTTTGTAATTGTGTGATATGAACTGAATTTTTGTTAACAAATAAAGATTAATTGAATCAACTTGTGGATGTGTATGATATTGTCATAAATGACAAAAACGGATATGTCAAAATTTTAAATTATTGCTACAAAACGTAAAAAGACGTTTGAATCGAGAAGTCACACTCTTTCTCTCTCAACTTGTACGAAGGAGAAAGAGCCGTAAATGTAACAATCAGATCGAATAGTCAGCATTTAAAAAAATGTATTTTCAATTTCCTAATGGCTGGACCAAGGAGATTTTTCACTTCTCATCCAGACCTAGTGCCTGATGGAGCGAGCGGTCAACGATGGTCTGAGATTTCCCGATTTCTCCATATTGGTAATCAGGTATTGTAACATATTTTAAATATTAGTAATTTAAACCAAAAATCATTTCAATCCTTATAAAAAATAAATAAAAGTATTAGCCGGAAGAATAATTTAAACTACATAATGCCACTTTTTTTAATCAGAATTTCTGTCTTTTATCATCATTAACAGTATAATAAAATAAAAAATAAATTATATTGATTCTACAAAGGGAGATTAAATAAAATTTAATTCTGTGCAAAAATAAAAAATAAATTTAAACTCTGTATTTTATATTGACCAAATAAAAGAAAAATTAATTTAATTACTGTATTTTATTTTATTCACAAAAATCTTTTATTAGTTAGAATAATAGTCAAATAATTAATAATATAAGTTCTACCATCAAAAGCTTTGCTGAGCCCTTGAAATATGAATCAGTGAAATATTATTGTCGCGCCCTGATGTCTTTCACGATTCCCACATTGAAAGAATGGCCTCAATGGCCAAGACTTCGCCTCTTTGTGTAATTCATCTCTCAGATCCAGGCTCTATTTTTGTTATGTTTTTTATTTTTTAAACAATCGCATCCTTAATTTCTGCTATAATTTACCTTAAAATAGTTAATATAGTTGTATTTATAATCTTTTCTACTCAAACTATTCAACCATTATATTTACTTTTCAAAAGCAACTGTACTTAACTTCAACTAGGGGATCTGAGAGTTGCTAATATTAATAATACTTCTATCATTCATATACATTGTAAATTTACACAAATAAAGTCATCTGAATCTGAATTCATAGGGTAAGGATGGATGTGGAAATTGAGGATGAATAGTTGCAATAATAATATTACACCATAATCATTCATTGCAGAATCATTACCTGGTGGAGGCTACAAATGGTAAAGGCGCCGTCCTTTACCATATTCAATCATTACAAATAGTGGAGGATCAATACAAAATATAGAGATGCTATCATTACAATATAAACGGAATTTTCTGTTAAAAAAACACAATTGAATGATAATTAATCAATTCTACCTGAGTTTTGGCTGTTCACAGAATAGCCATTCAGAGACGTCCTCGATGGAGACCTCCCTGCGAGCAGGTGCCAGGTCGAGCTTGTTGCCGGCCACCATGATGGGGATCTCCTGGAAGTCAGCCCTCTGCTCCCGCACCTCCTCGAAACAGCCCTTCACGCGCTCAAAACTATCTGCACTGGTGATGGCATACACGAGCAGAAACGCGTGCGCCGTCGCTATGCTCAGCCGGCGCATCGCCGGAAACTGCAAGTCGCCACATGTGTCCAAAATATCCACCTTCGCAAATTACAAGAAAATTAGAAAAAAATTAAATATACTCAACCACAAGGCTAATTTGAAGAATTACATTCTGAACAGAATCTATTAATTTCGAATTCACTCAAGTACTATTAATTTCTACTTCCGCAATGGCGGATCAATGACAACAGTATTGTTCAATAGCTGATGGAAATCGATGAATGCTACTGTACAAAATATCAGTCACCACCGGGAATCGAACCACGGATAGAATAGAATAGAATACATTAGAATAGAATAGAGTAGAATAGAATAGAATAGAATAGAATAGAATAGAATAGAATAGAATAGAATAGAATAGAATAGAATAGAATATTTATTCAACAAAGTACACAATAATATGATACAATTGAATATTGTCATGGAGAACAAAGAGGTAGCAGACACAGTGAAAAAAATAATTGAATTCAAAACTAGATAACATGTAAGACTTGGAGATATACAAGAATAATTATAGAAATATTTAAAACTAACACTATCAAACTCTTTCATGCTGTACACAGATCTGGCTACTAGGAGACTGAACAGTTCCTTTATAAATTTATTAATATCTGCCATGATCTGTAACTTGACAGGTAATTTATTGTGGAGCTTCCCTCCTAAGTAGGGTGGCATTTTTTCATAAAGCTGTAATCTGTGTTGCTTTGTGGCTAGTTTATTTCCCCCCCTAGTATTGTAGATTTGTAGTTATGGAAGTCAGCATGTGTCGCATATTTAAAAATGTTCTTGTGGGTGAGAAATGAGTTTATATATGTAAATTGATGGCAGTCTGAGAATTCCCAAGTCTGCAAAGGCCACCCTACATGAATCATTGAACATGAGTCCGGCCAAGTAGCGAATTGCTCTTTTTTTCTTTTTTGGGATCTCCCAATTGCCGGTCAGGCGCCTTAACCACTAGACCTTTCTGCTGAGCAGCATTCATTTTAAACTTGGCCATATCGGTTCGTATCTGGCAAGATAGTTTATATTCTTCAAATTATTTACTACTAGAATTTGACCCGGTCTTGCTTGGGAATCCAGTTTCTCTTTTCTAGCCTACTGGTAGATAAATTATGGTACAAAATAACGAAAGTGGGAATGGAGAGTGAAATTGCAGTGTTGCTAGCCATACAGTTCAGTAGCTGTTTGAAAAGAGAAGTGCACAAATTGACTGTGTTTTTGACGCTGGGTAATTAGCAGCTACAATATTGATACAGAACTAATCTATTGTTTTGGCTTGTGGCAAATCGGTGTATCATCCATATCAGCACCATAGTGACGTATTCTGACATCTGGTGTTCAATGAACTTCTGCATCTGAACACATTTTAAAGCAGTAGTATTGTCCATAAGTGAAATTTGAACATTAATTTTGAAAATGTAGGAAGAAAATAAGAAATCGAGCTTTGAGGTGTACAGAATTGAGTTTAAATAAAGCGTTGTGTCAAATTTAATGTTCTAAATCGTTGCCGTTTTAGTGAAATCCGTAATACTGAAACACACACGCACACATTCATCTACCCTTACTCTCTTTATTATATTGATACCATGAGTGCAAGGTTAATAGAAACAAGATTGTTTCATAACTCGCTCAAATTAGCTTTCGCAAATAGCAAAGTCTCGTGACGTTACTCTGTTAGAATTACCCTTAACTTGAAAATACACTTTACTAAAACCCATTTTCAGTATAAAAATGAAGTTTTTTAAATGTCATAGATTTGACTCTATATTTTGATCAGCTGTCAAAGATATAAACTGCTTTTAAATTGAAAAACGTCATACCAGACCATTTTTCCAGTTCTCAAAAAATTGAACAACCTTGTTTTTAATAGCCTTGCCAGGAGCGCACAACAGCATGCCGGTTAACGCCTGTATCTTAGGCGCCTCAAAAATGTCTTCAAAAAACTTTTACTACAGTAATTGAGATAAATGTCAATGTTTCAAGCTTTCCCCCTAAAAAACTTGTTTAAGAACAAGCATTCAACTTCATTAATAATGAGGATTTTTGAATTAAAGTTTGTATTTACTGCTCTTGAGAAGCACAAACCTGTATGCTGAATTCACATGTAATACGGAACTTATGAGCTCCATGCATTACAGTAATGCGTTATAATAATCTGTGATGTTTTCCATGACGAAATTCTTGATATGACAATCTAAGATCACAACTGACACTGTATTTCTATTTAATACATGATTTATTGATTTTCACTCACTTATACTGGAGGTTCTGGAGGGATGCATTTCACTTCTAAAGAGAAGCTTCATTTGCCGATGATCCTTTCTGCTGATGAAGCTTCTCTTTAGAATTGAAATGCATATTTCCAATATCTCCAGTATAAATGAGTGAAAGTCATATAATAAATAGAAATACAGTGTCAGTTTTGATAATAGATCGTTATAATATGTTACAATCGTTATCAATAATCTTCTATTAGCCAAGGCCTACCGACATTTCGTAGAGTAATTAAGACACTTGTCAAATTACAATCAGTGTTATCAATCTTGCATTAACAAAGGAGTACTTAAAACTTCAAAGAGTTTACAGAAAGGTACAGGTAGACAGGTAATGTGAAATTATGCTCCTTATGAAAGCTTATTGATAAGATTCATACTAAACAGAAATACCATACACCAACTCTATCTAATTAAATCATTGCAGCTGACAGTCACTTTTTGTTTCAGAAAATTCTAAAGATCATTTCTATCTTTTATATCCAGCTCTTAAGATAATTTGAGGTTGTTGGCTAGTGAAAATTCTCTTCAATACCCCTGCTATGGGCAGAAAGCCTTCTTTTATTATTTTGTGATTGAAATATACTTAGAGGTTTCTAGTCAAACATAATTATTGTTCTAGTATTGAGATGATTTTATGATGTGAATATCAGGTGGAATCTATTCCTTTGCATTCCCATTGGTTTGTTAGTAAAACATTTGAAATATAATTATTTTTAAAGTATTTTGATGATTTTATGAAAGTGAATGTGAAATCCGTTTTTGCATTCCATTGGATTCGTTTGCAAATGTTTATAATCAACATCATCATCATCAACTGAATTAGCAATAATCAGTCAAATTCTACATACTTATTTTGAATATGTACAATATGAATGCAGCAACACATACCTTTATAGTTACAGGTCCTAGATCGAACTCCCTATTGTAAAGATCCTCGACTGTGCTACGATACCGGTCAGTGAATGTATTGAAAAGAAATCTTTTAACAATACAACTCTTACCAACTCCTGGTCCTGAAAGCATCAATTTTAAAACTGAATGTGATGTAAGATAAATAATTCTTATTATCAGTTGAAAATTGCATATTTTACTAAATATAGGAACTGAATACTACATTCACTAAACTACATAACACTTAAATAGTGTTAATAGAGTAATTGTTGATCTGACTTGTCCTATTCTCCTTAACTGGAGTCTCCAAGACGTAATCTACAAAAAATAGGACATTAATAGGGCACTGCCATGATGATGCCCTGATGATGAAGCCCATTTCGTTTACAAACAATTTACAAATTAATATTATTAGTACTTGTATTTGTAGTCTCTTGTTATGGTATTGAGAAAAAATATTGAATTTATAAAGCTTTTTATAGTGTACAAGCGTTCCTTCCACATCAAATTTAAGGCTCACCTAAACTAATTGATATAGTAAATTATGAGATTAAAATTATAAGATATAAATTATAGATAATTTAAGATATAATTATAAATTATAAGATTGTATAACTGTTGATCTGAATTGTCTTATACTCCTCAACTGGAGTCTCCAAGACGTTTTCTACAAAAAATAAAGTAATAATAAAAATACTAAATTAATGGAAGTTTGTGGATTGTGATTGTAGTTTGCGAACTTCTTTATTTTTATAATAATTCATTTAACTTTTCATGTGAAATTTAACTACTGCCGTCAAATATTTGTTAAGATAAAGTCACTTAATCTGTAGGCCGAGCGCTTTCGAATCTTTGAGATCCATCTTCAGAGGCCAGCAAGTCGTTAAAATTCACATGAAAAGTTAATATTAACAACGCAGTTCGTCATGGAACAAGAAATCCAGGAAAATAATTCATTCTTCCAACATTTTGAATTGTTGTTAGAACTGATCCATAATGGAAGATAGCAATATAGTTTTTTTCGGAGGATGAAGCCCACATAGGTCTGAGACCTGTGCGTGGGTAATGAATTGGATGATGGTGATTGATGAGTTGGACCTACAGTTTTAGGTGGGTTCTGAACCATCGGAAAGTGATTTATAGCAGAAAACAGAGTATTTTTTGCTGGCCAATCCTATCGGTCACCCTTACAAAGATGGTCAAGGAGTTTCGTAGCTTATCTCTGATTGAACAGGTACCTGCTATGGCACACATCTATCACTTCTCTAGTAATCCATCATAATAAAAAATTATTTCCACAAAATCAATGTAGGCTTACAAACAGGTCCAGTTTTGCGGTCTAAACTGACTCATCTTTTTACTAATAGCGTACCAGGATTTTGCTAACCGGGTAATAATTCATCATTGTACGTAATATAAAATATACCTCTAATGATAGGCTACAAGAAATAAAAAAGTTACAATTTTCAATTTTTTTTATAGAAAATAATTTAAAAGTAAACAAATGAACTTGTATTCTGCACTTCAATATGAACGAGGTTCTGCCAGTCAAGATGATGCTCACCCCAAAGATGTCCAAAACATGGCGTTATACTAAATTCTGAGAGAATATTCTTCGGTATGTAATTATGAGTTCTTCTTCGCACTACTTTTTCAGTATCTTAATAATTGGTCTTATGATGGAATTGAATTCTTTAGAGACTTCTTGATTTATTTCAATCCTACAAGTTTGTATAGTTATTATCAACACTATTTCATGTATTAGAGTTCTATCAATGTTGATATTTATTAGTTGATTTTAGTTTTTATTCATTTATTATGATTTCATATTTGAGATGATCTATCACAGATTGAAAAAAAACAATAATTATTGATCAACATGGACAATAATATGAACAGACAGTTGCAACACATCAAAACCAAGTCAACTATTATTATTAATAAATTATTTCATGGATAACTCATATATTTTTGAAATATATGTGTTTAATATCTTCAAACGTTTTATATATCTCTTTATATATCTTCAAAATTGTATACAGTCCATGTTTTTGAATCTCATCCAGGACTCAGGAGAAACAACAATGATTATTTGAAATATGTGATGTTTTCCATGACGAAATTATTGCAAACAGAACCAGTTTTGCGGTCTAAACTGACGCATCTTTATACTAATAATAGAAATAAGATTATTATCGCTCATTTTTTATGATCAATCCAATATTAAAACTGACACTGTATTTCACTTTTAAATAATCTTCGTCAGCCTCTTTCGAGGCTGACGAAGCTTCTTTTCAGAAGTGAAATGCATTCCCAAAGCATCTCCAATATATGTGATTAAAACATTATTTAAAAGTGAAACACAGTGTCAGTTTTAATATTAGATTGATTATTTGAAGTTGATAATAGGATTTCATTAATTCAATTTTCGTGAAGAAACGTGATAGGAATAATTTAACTTTTTTGAAAATATTTGCCATCTCACCTCCAAGAATAACGAGTCGAATTCTTTCTTGATCACACATGACTCAATCGAAAACTCCTTCATTCGTTTATCTTGATATATCCCAGTTTCCAAATTTTCTGGATAAAGATATGTACTTTGCAGGTTCTGCAACGCTTGTGATATTCCTGGGATCACTTCTATGATTCGCTCATATCCTGTAACAAAAATCGAACACTTTATCAAATATTGATTTATTTTTATTGAAATTCGTATTCCAACAACTTATTTGTCGAAGATCTCATCAATAATACTACATGTAAAATAATTGTATAAAATTATTCAAAATGTTTGAAAGCTAATTTATTTCAAATTCTTAGATTTCTTGTTCCATAACGATCTGCGTTGTTAATATCAACTTTTCATAGTAAATTTAACGACTTGCAGTCAATTTTAATTGTGAATAAATAATATTTCTACTCACTTTTTGGCCAAACGTTTTCGAATCATGGAGACTCATTTTCATAAGCCTCATTTATTTTTCAGTTTAAAGGCCTAATTAATTTTTTATTTCAATTTTTTTACGATTCATATACGTTTAGAATATTGCTTGATCAAGTACCTATAAATTTGTTTATTATAAAATATTCATTTTACTCAATGAAGATCTCATCATAAATTCAATGAAGATCAAATCAAATCAAATTTATTCCATTCAGAAATTGTATATGATACATACATAATACAGACGTTATACAAAGATTCATTTGAACCACTTTAATTATAACATGAAATGTACCTCCATAAATTAATATAGCTGGTCCTATGGAATCAGCAAACATAGGCATAGATCTCATGAATAGATCTAAAACAATTATGAAAAACTATTCAACATTTTTTAAAGTTAATTTCTTTTTCAGACATTAATTTAGACATTATTGTGTAAGCTGAGTTAATCGAAACACAGTGAAGGTAAAAAAACTATAGTGGTTCATGAATTTAAAAAAATATTTTTTTCTTTATTCTTGAATAAATATTTCAATTTTGTTCCTCATTAAATACTGTTTTATACCATTTACTATACAGACGGTGAGTAATAGTCCAACTGTACGTATAATCCACAATATTTTGCCACAAAAATATTACGTTTTAATTGTCTGGTGAATCTGATGAATTGTCACACTCTGCTGATTCATAATCAACCAGGAAACTATAAATCTTGATAGTTATAACTTTTAAAACAATGGATAACATTACAATCACCACTTTTAATGACTTTATAGGAAAAAACAACAAAACCTCAATTTCCTTTCCTTTAAATTACGAATTTCCTTAATTAGAACAGTACTCAGATGAAATAGTAATTCCTCATTTCTTATTGCATTATAGTAACCTAATGAAAATAATTGAAACTGTGATAGTAATTGAAACAGTTTACATTTTATTACATCCGATATTATGCAACATTTCTGTCCAACCCTATGTTTACAGGACGGAAACGATTGACATAACTCAGACAGCTGATTATCTGTCAATTTAATCTGAAGGTTTTCTCAGATTTCCCACCAGAGAAAACTTATTTATGAATACGTGCTTACAAGAACAATTGATGAATATCATAAATATACATTAGCTATGATTAAATAGATGGGAAAATTTCATTGCATTCCTATTTAATGTTAATGTAAAGGTTCATGGTCATTCAATAATTTATTATCAGGGCTTATAATATCAAGGCTTATAATTCAGGGCTTGTAAGAACTGGAATAGAACTCTCTGGAGCAAAACAAAACTATAAAGAGTGTCAGTTATTAATTAATTACTAATTAGCTTTGTACAGTGATTAATCTTGTTATAGAAATATTCATTGTTAGTAGGAAGTTATTGGACTGTTTGTTTCTTTTATTGATTTTTTGTGTGATTATTAGTGTCTGTTGTGTGTTGTGATCGAGTTAATTGTGTAAATAAAGTTCGAGTGTTACTTTCAAGTAATGGCAGCATTATTTTAGTGTTACAACCCCCAACAGTATCTCAGTGTTATTAATCTAATTCATTCTTTTTATAAATCACATTCACAAGACGTGGACGTAAACGAGATCCGATTATGCATTACAATGTTCAAATATCAGGAAATATCAATAGCTCGATCCTTATCTATCCATTATTTTGTGATGAGGTATGCAAGATTCATGTTCCAGCTTTAATTTAGAGGTGGCTCTTCAGAAAATCAAGCACCGGGGTCAAGTGCATCTTATCCCCAGCCAATAGCAGCGCGGGGCGAATATACTTCCTTCATCCCTATAACAATCAGGATAGTTCAAGATCGACTTCAAGTATCGAGCCTGTGATCGACTGAGAGACAATCGATTGTAGTACAGGTGCTCTCGAATTTGGCATCGGAATTCAATGCAACATTAATCAGTAATACTTACATACACTTGCCCAATGCTCATAAGCATTTACTCAAATTTGTAAGCATGTACCATGGGTGGCTAATGAATGGTACTTGGCACTGCAGCACCCCAAAGAAGAAGAGAGAAGAAAACATTCTCTATATATTTACCAAAAAGAATTGGATTTCAGTTTACTAGTGAACAAATTCCAATGAGCTTTGAAACACGCGCGCTGCGTCCTCAACTCCTAACCTAACCTAACATTTAAGCACTTGCTCATAATTATTAAATACCTGCTCACAATTCGTAAGCACATACTTATCAATCAATCTACTTAGTAAATGCTCATGATGCTGTAGAATAATTATGGAGTACTGTATCTACAAACCATTTTCGGGAATCTCTAGTGCTCTGCTCTGCCGTGGAGAATCTGAATTAATGAATTAGTGCTAGCTGAATAATTTATTACCTATTGCGAAGTTAGGCAACATACATTGATGAAGGGATTGCGTTTGCGTTCATATTGTAGTACAATTTGCTTGCAATGTTACCGTTATTATTGTTGTTTACCATGTAGATTTCATATCACTGAACGGATGGCTTAGTTAGCAAGTACCGTATGTGTGGAGAGTGGAAATTTACGACTTATAAAGTGGTTGAAGTTTATGGCTCTTGAACTTTATTCAGGGCTGGTAGATATTCATGGTTTATTGAGGATTTCTGAGGATGATAATGGAAGCATTGAATAATATCAAACTGACACTGTAGGCCTATTTCTATTTAATGCATGATTTTTATTCACTTATACTGGGGAGATGCATTTCACTTCTAAAGAGGAATAGGCTGCTGAAGAGCAGACAGAAGGATCCATTATAAGTGAGTAGAAATCATAATTTAAATAGAAATACAGTGTCAGTTTTTCCTGGAGGATGAAGCCCACATAGGTCTGAGACCTGTGCATAAGTAATGAATTGGATGGTGGCAGTGGCGGATCCACGGGGGGGGGGGGGAGGGGAAATCTCCCCCCCCCCCAAACACAGAAGAAGAAGGAAAAGAAGAGGAAGGAAAAAAAGATAAGAAGAAGAAGGGGAAAAGAACACAAGAACTAGATAAAATTTACTTTGACACATTTTACATGGGTTGAAGTGTTATGAAGAAACATTAATGCCTAGAATCAGTGGCGTAGCCAGGATTAGATTTCGGGGGGGGGGGGGGGGGCTCACCAAGGGGGGTGTGGGCAGTGGCTTAGCCAGGATCAAATTTCGGGGGGGGGGATCACCAAGGGGGGTCTGGGGTATAGGAGGGTCCGGATTTTTTTAAATTTAGTGGTGTGAAAAGCAAATCTAGACAACTTGTTAGGCTCTAAAGTTCAAAATAAATTTTTGAAAAATTACTACCCAAGAACCTAGGTGGCCAGGTTTGAAATGATAAAGTTTGATATACCGATATCTGTGACTATTTTGAGTCAAAGCCCTTGAATTGGAACTAATCATACTTAACTTATGTACTGAATCTCAAAATTAATACGGTACTAATTATTATTATAAGTTTCAAAAATTTATGTCATTAGCCTAAAACGCACCCAACCCAAAGTTCATGAAATCGGAATTTTTTTTAATCATAGCACACTGATTTTACACGCTTGCATAGAACTTGCATTTATTTGTGTGTTTTCATTTATAAAATACCGATTTTATGAACTTTGGGTGCGTTCAGACTAGTGGGTTATACTGAATTTTAACTTCATAACTAAATTTTCTACAAGATGAGTTTATTCAAAAAGATGATTTATCAATAATTAACAAAGTTAATCCACTTCAAACTTGAAAATTGCATTTTATTTAATGTAATAAATAAATAATTATGGTAGTCACAATTTTCTAACATGTTTTTTTTCGATTTCGTAGCTCATTTTAAATCAAAATTATCCATTTGAGCACCTAACAAGTTTCTATATGAGTAAATATTGAGGAAAAATTTAAAAAATGCATTAATCTGACTATAACTGTAGCTATATTCCATTACACAAACAGGGTTTCTGTAATCTGTTCGTTATAATACAACAAAACAGATAGAACCCTTCGGCTTTAATAAGTCCTTATCTATTAGTTATTTGAGAATTTTTTATTTCTGAAATTTCGGGGGGGGGGGGGGGGGGGCCGGGCCCCATAGGCCCCCCCCTGGCTACGCCACTGCCTAGAATCACTTGAAATGTGGTTTGAGAGAGGTGACTGTCTGAAAATTTCCTTGGGGAGTACCCCGAACCCCCAGTTTGGAATAAAAAGCCATGCTTATTGCTTCAATTTATCGTTAGAGGTCTACTACTCCAAATTACAATTATTTTTTATTGCTGATGCCCACAATAGTCCGAGACTTGTGCTTGGGTAATGAGGTGAATGATTACACATAAATGCCTGATGGTGGAGTGGGATTACTATTGTATTGTTTAAAATTACTATTGTAATTATTATACAGAGAGTCTAACCCTCCCAGCAACATCATTGGGGTCATTCCACCCCCCCCCCCCCCATCCCCTAGACTGACCCTGTAGTTATGACACTGCTTTGTGCGATGTAACGATACCTAATTAAAAGGTTATTAAAATTTGTGTTTTATTATTTTTATAATTTCTAGAAACAAGTAGGCCTACCTCATAATGTAATCATTTTTCTAATAAATCTCTATTGTTTATTGAACAATAGTTTTATAGCAAACAGTAGACAGTCAAGAGTCCAACATTTTTGGACTAAGGATTTTGGGTGATCAGTGATTGTGATATCTGGGTGAATGTGAAGCAGGGCTAAAAGGGAACAATGGTTGTCCCTGGAAACAATATAACTCTGTCCAAAGATAAGTTTAAAAAGATTCCTAGGATTCATAAATTATCTATTTAAAAATATATTTCAACTCATTGATAGCTGCTGTCTTAATCGATAACATATTTTTTTGTAGTCAAGTTCATATTATGTGGAAGTGGTTAAGTGGAAGAGTAGACTTTTCAGTCTAAACTTTGCCACGTCAAGGAAAAATAAATAAACTAAATAAACTATTCTATTATGAACATTTCAATGTGATATTCCCACTTAATGTTTATGTGAGATACAAACATTAAATAATTATGGGTTGAACTTGAATTTTTTGCTACATCAATTATTATTCTATTTACACTCAGAAATTATATTCTATCTGTACCTATTTACATCCATTAGTTGAAGTTTCGGGCTGCTTGGCAGTATAGGACATGAATGCCTGGCATTTAATCATGAATCATTCCATTTCGTATTAACAGTATAATATTAAGTTACATCATCAGAGGCAAATAGGTGAACAATTAAATTTGGAAAGTTGGTTTCATTGAAAATAACCTTAAAATGCTTCAAATTCACGATTTTAGGCCTTTTAAACACCTCGGCCAACCCATACCCCCCCAAATCTGCTGCTGGATCCGCCCCTGGATGGTGGTGATTGATGAATTGGACCTACAGATTAAGGTGGGTTCCGAACCACCGGGAAGTGAATTTACAGCAGAAAACAGAGTCTTTTTTGCTGGCCAATCCAATTGGTCACCCTTACAAAGAGCGACCAGGAGTTTCGTAGTTTATCTTTGACTGAATACCTGCTACGGCATTCGGCTATCACTTCCCGTTGTTTTTCGATTACTTTCTTAAATTTTCCATGAATATACTGTACATACAGTACTATACTACACATATAGTGTATAATGACTACACTTTCTATGATACTGTAAAATCGTGTAGTTTAACGAAACGAAAAATTAATATAATTTTTTTTTCATTTGGGTGTCCATCGTATTCTGCTGCCTGTGTCAACCATTCTTGAAGGGAACAGCAATCTCACAAGGCAGAGAATTGGTCGAAATAAATTGAATAATAGAGCTGAAAAAGAAATACAAACAAGACTTTGTTGAGAGAGACAGAACAGGTGGTGAAAAAAGGAAAAGGTCGTGTTTAACCACTGGAAAAACCTGGAGCATGCAATCTAATAAAGTTGCAGCTGAATTAAGCCGGTAAAGGATGTTGTAGTTTACTATGCAAGCGTACCGTAAGAAAGTAAATATCGAATTAATATTAAATAAGCTTTCAAGCCATGACTTTATTCAACTGAGCTTGGACGCAGATAAAGTATAGTTATTTTTCCTTTTTTGTGAGTACCTCGTAAATTGCCAAGCTAGTGTTGATTTTGCTACGACAATAAATTGAATTGAGTCGCGTCCAAACCTCTGAGCCCTCAGGGTAGGTGCCAACTTCTTTCCAACTGCTCTTTCACTCCTTTTTCGTTTTCTCTTTCACAGTTCTTCCTTTCCCTTTACTTATTCCACTCTCATTCAAATGAAAAAAATTCCACTCTCAAAAAAATTCAATCCCTCTTTTTGTATTGACTCCATCTCTTTCCTTTCATTCTCAATATTTTCTCTCTTTCACACTCGTGTCTTCAGGCTCTTTTCATACTCTCTTTTCTCTGTCATCCAGACGCCGAGGTTGTATCGTTGACACAAGAACTGTACAAATGGATATTTGGTATATTGCTTTTCTACCCATGTTCAAGGAAACGGTTTCAACTTTCAACGCAGACCAAAAAGTCATGATTCAGGTTTCATTTTTATGGGTGGTTTTGTGATATCAAATAATATTTGATATTGTTGTAAATAATTATTAATTTTAGTATTTATAAAAATATTATATTATTTGGAAAATATTTCAAGACATTTTTCAAATAGTTCTTTTCCATCAAAACATCACATAAGAATGACAAAAATCATGGGAAAATGGGTCCCCAGTAATTTATCAAGATGAATTTCTTACCTTACTTCATTATACAGATTTTTACTATTATATCATTATTATATAGATTTTTACTATTAGACTATATAATAAGGCATGGATAACATAGCCTGCTTGAAACGTGTAACATCCGAAGGTGCAAAACTCGAGTATAATTACTATTGAAAAATTAAATAACATACTGTATAAACTGTAACTACAGAAATGCTCCACCATACATGATGCGAAATAGATATCGACTTGATGTGTGCAAGTAATGGAGCACATATTGAAACTTATTAAGGTACAGTGGCGGCTCGTGCATGGAAAAAATGGGTGTTCACAAAATATTTGGTATGCACTCTATGAATTGCATTGCTTGTATTGTATGAGTAATGCTCATGATGTTCACTGATGTTTTATTTGTTTTTGAAAAATTTAAGAAAAACCAATAGTTTATGTTTGGTTTTAGTATAAAAAATAAATTCCGGTCTTATTTATATAGTTTTTTTATTTCCACTCCCAAACATATTCACTTATGATGTATTTTGTTTAAAAAATTAGAAAAAACCAGCATCTCCCGGTAAACTCACTATTCATTACATTTATCCTTCTGTGAATCTTCTTTCCTTCAGACTGACCTCTCTATGACTCCAAAAATTATTCTAGTCTCCTCAAAATCATGTGGACTACTAGGAAAACTCCATAACAATTATGATCAATAAAAAAAACTGAATAATTATATAACAGTTTTTGTTATTTTAACAATGTAAAGCGGAGGTTGATCAGGTCCCAACTTTTTAATTTCTAGTTTCTCTTCATAGCTGAGCTGTTTTGAAAATAGCTCTTCCACCGAATTCATTTTTAATAAAAATATATAACAGATTCAACCTATTCACTTAATACACAGCAGACAACACGTTTAACTTACTTTATGTATTCATGAACAACAGAAGAATAAGCTATTACGAGTCCACATAAAGAAAACAAGCATCACACGTGTACGACTGTACGCCCTAGCAGCATTTTTGTCCTGAAATAATAGACAATGTCCAGAGAAGGCAAAACGAGGAAGTATGGGTAGATGCTAGTCGAAATAGAAGGGGTTTCCCCATTCCACGCTTCTCTTTAGTCTTTAGTCGATGACACTGGGCAGTGAGCAAAGAAGTTATAATAATATTCAGTAAGTAGCTAAGCGAGTAGCGAATAGAAATGTTACAGACCGACCGTGCTACAGCCCAGTATCATCGACGCTTTTCTGATACGGTACTGCTGCCAGCGACTCTAGTAGCGGAGCACACAACTAGCTGTGAACGGATGGCACCTTTTCCCCCCATGTTAAAAGTCCGTAACACATGACGGCTCATTTGCCGCGCATGCGCAGAAAAGACCCAAAAGGAGCACATAGCGATTGTGCACTCGTTCACAGAGAATGATTGCTTACGCTGCGAGTAGATTAGCAGTGAATTTAAAATATGTCTAATATCAAATCTGACACTGTATTTCTATTTGATATAGTTAAATAAGTTGTATCAGTAACGTTTTTTACTCTTCTGTGGTTAAATAGGTGATAAATAGGCTAATATTTTTTTGTTTTTCAAATGTATGGGGGTGCACGTGCACTTGTGAACATTGTCAGAAACCGCCGCTGTTAAGGTATATAGAAAACTCCCAACCTTTACCTTTGTTTTAAGACCATTTGCAATTCTATATATTCATTCTAGTCGGAGCAGTGATTTTTTTTAAAAATACGGGTATTCTTTTTTGATGACCGTATTATTCTGTTTCTTTTCATTCTAATTATTCTATTATCGTTTCAGTATATTGATGTACATTTTAAAAATGGTAACGATCCATGATAGAATGAGTCAATGACATAAATTTATTTAAATTTACGGGAGAAAAACAAGTCTTTTGTTTATTTTTTTTAAAGTTATTGAAAAGTGGATCCAGTGATCAATACGACTTTTAAAACATTTTCACTAATGTATCGCACTAAACGGCTTAACTGTATTCTTATAATGTTGGATGTAATAATAATAATAAATTTATTTCTCTCAAAAAGAACATTACAATTTTTAAATAAAACAGAAATAGTTACATATTAAATAATACTATTCATTAAACATTTTTGTTTGAGAAATTAGGTACTCCCGAGAATTCCTTTATGGGAGTTACCAGCTGTGAAATTTAAATACATTTTGCAAACATGAAAACAAAATTAATAAGCTACATCCTAAACTCGTAGCATTAATAAATACATTTATATTTTAAATTGAAACAAAACTTACAACTCGTTTTCCAATCAAGTTAAAAGGAAGCAACAAAATTAAGTTGAATGATACAACACTTATTATACTTTATGTACTACAGTTATATGTTTTCATTTATTAATTGAGAGATCATACTTTACTTTCATCTTAGATTCGCAAACCATACCTCCACATCCTGTCTTTCCAATAACCACTTCTTTAACATATGTTTGAATTTTCTTGGCTTTTCCTTATTAATTATTTTTGAGTGTTACTATTATTTTTATTATTATTATTGTTTTGATTTGCATCCGGTGGACAAGCTTGGCTTTGCTGATGGAGATCTTTGAAGTATTTTTTTTATATGTACTGTACAAACACGTAGTTTAATAAATAGTGTATCTGATTGTGAAATACTATTACATTTGCTTTTTTTGGTGTCTTTTAAATAAATAAAAAAAATATTATAAATAATAATGTAAAAAAAAAACATTTACACTCGTTCTTTATCGCCCGCTCCTCATCTCATCACACTCTTCCTCTTGTTCACCTAATTTTCTTCCACTAATTTTCTCATGCTTTTGTTACTCTCTTCCTTTCTTCGTCTTTTTAAGTTAAATTGTACTTTGTAACCCAGAACTAGTTCTTCTTTTATAGTTACGAAACAATTCTTTACAGATTTTCTGGTATAACTTTATTTATTGTAGTTGTTACTTTTTATAGCTTTGTTACTTACAGTTACAATTCACCAGTTGGGCTACTTGTCCCACAAGTTCGTGTAGTTGTGCTATGTAGCTCATGTTTGTCAACTGGCTACTCAATCCCGTAGAGTTTATGAACACAAATCACAGTAATAGAAAAAAGCTCTGCATTTTTCAAGAGAAATTCTCATTTTATAATTCTGCTTTTATGTGCTTCAAGTTTGAGAAGCTCCAGGTGAGAACAACAACTGTGTCAAACAAATTTAAAATAGTTTATCATTTGAATTTCCAGTCGAATTCCAAGTATTGTTCTAAAAAAAACCAATACAATAGAAGAAGGTTGTAATGCAGTCCATTCAATTTTGCTTCTGATTAGAACACATTTTACTGAAGGTGAAATTTTAAGTCTCTCTTATTTTATTGTGGAGTTCCACCAAATCGGTTAAACAGTATTTTTTCATCAATATGATACCAATACCATCGTCATTACAAGTGAGTATTGATGAGACAAAGTATTTTTTTATTTTCATTATTTTTTGTAGATTACGTCTTGAAGACTCCAGTTAAGAAGTATAAGACAAGTCAGATCAACAATTATACAATCTTCTACTCTTACACACTAGTTACCATAATTACTATATCAATTAATTGAGGTAAGGCTTAATTTTGATGTGAAAGGAACTCTTGCACTATAAAATGCTTTATCAACTAAATTTTTTCCAATTTAAAAAAAAAATATTTCTATATTTTGAAGACTCTTTGAAAACTGCGGCAGCTTGTTGTAGAGTTTCCCACCAGTATAAACAGAGATGCAAACAGTAAACCAAATTTAAACAGAGATCCAGGAATGCTTCGTTTCAGAAATAAAGAATGCCAAATTGGACAGCTATTTTTATCAATTTACTCATATTTGTAGAACGTGTATTTTGAATAATTTTGTATTTAGACAGTGTTTCCGGTACTATTTTTTCATATAAACGTTTTCTTTATTTTAGTGTGCTGGTGTAGTATGAAAAATGTCTCCAGTTAAGGGGTATACGACAAGTCAGATCAACAATTATACAATTTCAAGTGAATTAAACGACTTGCAGTCAAATTTTATTAAAAATAAGTAGTATTTCACTTACTTATTTCAACAACTCGAAAACGTTTGGCCTTCAAAGTAAGTGAAATACTACTTATTTTTAATAAAATTTGACTGCAAGTCGTTTAATTCACTTGAAAAGTTAATATTAACAACGCAGTTCGTCATGGAACAAGAAATCCAGGAATTATACAATCTTCCACTCTTACACACTAGTTACCATAATTACTATATCAATTCGTTGAGGTAAGGCTTAACTTTGATGTGAAAGGAACTCTTGTGCACTATAAAAAGATTAATCAACCAAATATTTTTTCAACTGTTTTTTAAATATTTCTATATTTTGAAGACTCTTCATTAAGTTATATCAATGAATGAGACCAGGTAGGTAATAATTAGAAAAGTTCTCTTGTAATTAACTTTAAGAAAATACATTTCAAGGCGAATCATATTTTTGTTATTCTCATTCTCTTCCTAATATTAAATCACAATAAAAGATTTCCCCTCAAGTTATTAACGATCATCACCAAACCAATCAGACACCAATGCGATTTCACTCTGGTTTACTCTCACACAAACACTCACCCTCTCTCTCTCACTCCCATCTAACGTGCTGTCATCAGCTAGTAAATTTAAAGCATCTGATTTTACGCTGATTTGATCAGAGTGGTTTCACAAAATTTCGAGCTACCTTTCACTTTTACATTTCCAAAATGGCAAACTAAACGACGACCCGGCAGGCGGCAGCCCTAATTGGAAATCGTGATTCCAGCCCCTTCTCCCAGCAACAACCCCAACTCTTTCATACTTATTCAAAACACGTTTTTTCGACAGCTTTTTCTACCATGGTTCTGGTTTTTTATTTTCAAATTTCCTGTTGTTTCAGGTAGTCCAACTCGAAACGGGTCTCACAAGATAACGTTCAACATAATAATTATACATAATTATAATAATTATACATGATTATAATAATTATACATAATCGTGATTTTTATTCCATTTTTCATAACCATCAAAATTATTATATAAAGATGATATTTTTTTATATTGATGATAATTATCAATTAAATATTGAATAAATTTTCAATTTAATATAGAATTATTTATTTATTGAGAGCAAATAGCAATGAATGTGAAGGAGCAACAGACTCAAGCCCAAAACTGCTCTCTTCACAAATTTTCAATATAGATAGATAGTTTATTCTCAAATAAATAAATTTACAACAAAAGAACATTTCAATGTATTACAACTGTCTATTAGTAGTCGGAAGAAACAAATTAAAAATATGCTACAGGCTATAGGCTATAGAAACTAAATAAAGAATACAAAATTATATTATTTACTGAAAGAATTTTTGAGAACAATTATGTTAAATTTTATTTATTTATTTTTATTTAGAATTACATAGTTGAGTGCAACAGTCATAGCCCAAATAGCACTCATGACACATTGATAAAACAAAATGAGAAGCACAAAGAAAATTTAAAAGTAAGTTCAGACAAAAAAAAGGTGGGTTTTAGGTGGGTTCTCAACCACCGGGAAGTGATTTTACAGCAGAGAAGTGTCTGTTTTGCTGGCCAATTTAATCGGTCACCCTTACAAAGAGTGCCTAGGAGAACGCAGCTTATCTCTACCTGATTGAACAGATACCTGCTACGACTCACGGCTATCACTTTTCCCATTATTTTAAAGTAAAATAACAAAACAACTACTATAGTATTAGCTATCGTTCAGTTTAAACTAAGATTAGGTTGAACTCAGTTTAAACGATGATTGTTCATATGGGCTTAAATCGAGGTAATTACTACCAGTGACGGCGATAAATGACCCGCAGGGCTCGCGTTCCAAGAGGGTCCCAAATTTTAGTAACCCCTATATATGTGTTTTAGTTCCCCTTAAATGAAGCTGACCCAAGGAACTTCTAAAAGCACTACAATATTTTCTTGGGAGGGTCCGAATGCTTATCACCGTCACTGTCCATTATTACAACACACATATGAAAGCTTCTAATTGTATATTGTAATTATTGTTATTATTTTTAGGTCCGGTTGATGATGTATTATCGAGAGTTATTTTTGTTTAATAGTAATTTATGCAACGGTTGTATTATGAGAGCCTTTAAAGCACGAGTTAGATGTTAGTTAGGGCACGAGCGAAGCGAGTGCTCTAAATATCTCACGAGTGCTTTAAAGGCCAAATACAACCGTTGCATACACTATTTTATCTACGACCACTGATATACAGTGATAAAAACATTTTCAGAAAAAGAGTCAACATGATTTGCTTCTTTCCAATCAATGAATTGACTGTAGGTTTTTTCATACAAACTTTTCAATTTCTCAGGCAAAAGGCTCTTCAATGCCGAATTTGCCCTTTCAGTTATTTCTTCGGGTGTTGAGATAAACTTAATTTCATTTTCACTGTCACTATTATTCATGTTTAGTTGGATAGGTAGATCTATCATGTACCGGCACCAACAGTTCAGCCAAACATACGCATGAGTAACATAACCTATACAGTGCTTTTATCAGATGCGATACTGTTTTGTTCCGTTCCAGTATTTCGAAACTGGAACAGTGAACTAGGGTCGTGTTATAATGTACAAGTTGTACTGTAATGAGGTCATTACAGTACAAGTTTCAAATTCCATTTCGAAAAAGCTACTATTTCGATTTCAATTATGAAACTGTAATAATTGCGTTATAACACGGTCGTAGATAAAAACTATTTTTGTTTCCCACACAGTTTTTACCTTTGGGCTTTATTGTTATGAAGAACTGTAATTTTGTTTGCATTTGATTGCGTTGTATGTTGGTTAATATTATATAACAATAAAGAAGTTTCATAAGCAAAATCAGAAATCAATCAATTTGTAAATTGTTATACGATAACCACCCGAACTGAGGAACAGTGAAAATAAACAAACCACATTTCATCACATTAATTAGTTTCGCAGTATTTTATGTCGCAGTTTCAAGTTTTAGGTCCTCTCTAATATTAAAACTGACACTATTTCACTTTTAAATAATGTTTTACTCACATATATTGGAGATGTTCGGAACCCACCTAAAATTGTAGATTCAACTCATCAATCACATTCATCCATGTTTCTACAGAATGTTGCTCATTGTTGCTACAGAATATTGTAAAAAATTCTACTTGTATATTGTAATTTTAATTAGTAAATTTTTATTCAACAAGAAAGGAATAGTCAAAAGGACCACATTTATCTGTTTCCTTGTATTCAATAACTTGAATTACGTGAATGCGGGTTTCTACTTGTAAAATTCAAATTGTAGCCTATATTGTAATTTTAATTTGTAAATTTTTATTCAAAAAGTTTCAGAACTAAGGAATAGTCAAAAGGAACACATTTAAACAGAATTTATTAATTACGAATTCCTTTAATTGCTATCAGTTTATACTGAAGACTTCCGCAATGGCGGATATTGACAACAGTATTTAATAGCAGATGGAAATCGATGAATGCTACTGTACAAAAATATCAGTCATCACCGGGAATCGAACCACGGACCTCCCAATTGCCGGTCGGGCGCCTTAACCACTAGACCATGGAGACCCTTCTGCACAGCAGCATTCATTTTTAACTTGGCCATATCGGCTCGTATCTCACAAGTTAGTTCGAAGTTACTGACAATTGAACAAACTGACAAATTTACTTAAACAGAATTTATTAATTACGAATTCCTTTTTATTAATTAATTCCTTTTAGAATTAATAAATTCTGTTTAAGTAAATTTGTCAGTTTGTTCAATTGTCAGTAACTTCGAACTAACTTGGAACACATTTATCTGTTTCCCGGTATTCAATAACTTGTTAAGAACAGCCCACCAAAATAGAACATAATAAATCACTAAGACATTTTCTCATTATACCTGAATAAAGCATTGTATCTGAAATACAAAGGTACTGTAATTCCAGACCCCAATTCAAGGTGAAGACCACTTTGCGTGCTCAAATGCACCAACCTACTCTACAATCCGAGAAACAATGCCCGAAAAATTATCGTTACACTTGCTCAAGGACGAGCTTTGTAAACAAGAAAAAACTTTGTGAATGAATCGCGATCGTAAATCTCCCAAAAAACACGCGACCAGGAAATTCACTCAACGAGAAAAGCTCACGATAACTGTTGAAATTACTTTTAATAGACCTGTTGTTGTCTCGCACACGAGTTTATACAAAACTATTCTCAACGTACGATAATCCTATACGTTATGAGAATTTTTCAATTTAAACTACTAACGAATAAAAAAAGTTAATTGCTATTTCAATTGTTTGAAAACAATCTAAAATTTCTAGTCATAGCCAAGGATTTTCAAGTAATCCAATGCCACAGCAATCTTCTTCTTTCTTCTGTAATTATTATTTCTTATAATCATGCCGCCTAACGTCTCTCAAAGTCAACTCTTTTGCACGATTCTCAGTAAGTACTTGTTGATAAAAATTTCAATTATTTTGAAAATTGTAAAGCAGTAATAATAATAATAATAAGCGTATAACTTTTATTGGTGAAAAGACCCTACGGGTATCGCCATTTGAGCCATGTTATGGGGAACATGGTGGACCTACTACTATTGAAACAGTATTATAATCCCTGCAGAGAAAAGAAAATTATCAACAGATTCATTTATCTTGATCTATTATTGTATTCATTGTGTTATTTATTATTGTCATCATAATGACTTTACTTGCTTGTTTTCTTTATTATTGATTGAATTTTCTTCTGTTTTCATTTTCATTTATAATTATTTCAAATTGCATAGTGTTGAAATTATTGTATTGTGTGAAGGAGGCAAAATGGGGTTACACCTGTTGTCTCCATTAATAAAATTATTTATTATTTATTTATCTATTTATACGGGAGATATGACACTCTTGTATGCAGGTTCTTGATTGGGTACAAGAGTATGCAGGTTGTTGTATATGGGTTATTGTAGCCTATACAAGAAGTGGTTCGGAACCTACATAAAACGGTAGGTCCCCATTCCTAATAACATTCATATCCCACATTCTCATACATTACTGTACATAATACAGCCTAGCAACAACCTCATCACATTCTCAGAAGTATCATGACTATCGAAAACTGATTAAATCGTACCAATAGTAACCAAAATTCATCCGATTGTCAACTTTCGTCACAAGCAACAAATAGTATAGTCACATGCAGTGGCGGTCCCAGGGGGGGGGATGGGAGGGATATTCCCCCCCCCCCCCGAAATATCAAGATGGATCCCCCCCCTAAAAAAGTTTTAGTTTTAGTAAAAAACTATCACAAAGTTTTTGTACTATTCTTAATTTTTTATTTGTGATATTCTTTCTTGTAAACTTGATAAATGTACATTACATTGTTGTGTAACAATCTGAGTATTTTTTGGCTATTCCTTTGTAGCTTACATGTTAAAAAAGGGCCTGAACATAATGAAAAGATTCGCAGTGAATACTTGATTTATTTTTTATTTCATTATACGTTTATTTAACTGAACTTTGTCATCATGCTCATTAGCTCATTAAATAATCACATTGACTTTTAATCAATTTCTTTGTGTAGCTCAAGGAAATCAAAGGATAAACACATATACTATGGTTGAGTCCTATTTCACCCAGGTAAAATAAACTTGAAATGAAAAACTATTTTATTAGCTAACATAAATACTATTAGCTTGAGCATATTTTAGAGCTTAAATACGTATAAAAATACGTTTTTAGGCTTCAAATTCCACATTTTTTCCGGCGGGGGGGGGGGGGGGACCCAGACCCCTGGTGGTCATTCCCCCCCCGAAATGAAATCCTGGGACACATGATACCCCGACATACCTAGCTTTGCTACAAGTCACAGACAATTAACATGCACTTTGTATGCGATTTCGTTTTACATCATTCATGTGGAGGTATTAATTAATTTCCGTGATGTTTTCCGACAAAATACTTGATGAACAATATAACATTAAAAACGTGGCACTATATTCAGGGCTTAATTTCAGCCGGAGCACACCAGAGCGGAGCTCCGGCTATCTAAATCGATAATAAAATCATTTATTTTGAACCAGATCTGATCGAGCTAGCTTGTTATTTTGTATATTATGTAGTATTATATGTGCATTACTAAACATGCTCAAATGGGTTTAAAATGCACCAATTCAAGTGTAATTTTCAAACATTTTCCGGGGGAGGGCCCCGGACCATTATGTTTTGCTAGGGGGTATTCCATACCCCCCAGACCCCTTGGTAAGTCACAGCTCTGCTACTTCTCAATTATTTAGAAATTAAGCCCTGACTGTATTTCTTATTGGTTTTTGTTTTCACTGAAAACGTTTTTTATTCAATGCCCGCCTTATTGACTTAATGACACTCGGCGTTTTGCAGCCCAGGACAGCCTAGTCATAGAAATCAAGTAATTTAGGCCTACTGTCCCGTCGTTTTCAACATCTTGCAACCCTAGACAAACTTCTCACTCACATGATTCATACATTCTACCAAAGACAATCAATCTCTATTGATAGTCTTCGCTAGCACATGCCACAGACAACATGTATTTTATCTGATTTTTCCTTTCACATCATTCATTTGAAGGCAATCATTGTAACTTTATTTCTGTGATGTTTTCATTGAAGAAATTACTTGATGAACAAGCTGTCATTAAAACTGATACTGTATTTCTTATTGGTGTTCATTCATACTCACTTCAAAATAAAAGGAATGTATTTTGCTTCTGAGAAGAAGCTACATCATCCTTAATTATTTATTAGCCATTAGGCCTCACGATTCATTTTTGTTTTTACTCACTTAAAACTAAAATATTAATGTATCTGTGATGTTTTCCATGATGAAATACTTAATGAACAATCTAATATTAAAACACACTGTATTTCACTTTTAAATAATGTTTTACTCACATATATTGGAGATGCTTGAGGATTGCATTTCACTTCTGAAAAGGCTGACGGCTGACGAAGCTTCTTTTCAGAAGTGAAATGCATTCCTCAAGCATCTCTAATATATGTGAGTAAAACATTATTTAAAAGTGAAATACAGTGTCAGTTTTAATATTAGATTGATAAATTTATCTTCTGAGAAAAACCTTAATCAGCCTTCATTTCTTTTTTTTTCATTTTTAAATGACACAGCCCTTATCTATTCCTGTTCTCACTCACTTGTAACTGGAGAGTTGCATTTCGCTTCTGAGAAAAAGCTTCATTAGTCTCTCTACTTCCGTTATTTATCTATCAGATTCATTATATAGCTTCTATTTAATATTAAAAAAAGGTTGGAGGTTTCAAAAAACAATATTTTAAAAATATTCACAAATATTTTCAATATATTGTCACAACATTGAGAAAATATTTTACACAATATTGGGACAATATTATTTTGCTAGCTGGGATATAATAGTTTTCTATTTCATGAAAAATTTATTTTCCTCCTTTTCTACATCGATTACAAATTCGTCAAATTCAACACAATTGCTATTACAAATAATGCAAAATTCAACACAATTGCTATTCAAAATATCACTCCCGATTTTATTCCAGTATAAAAAATGGTTAACAACATTTCGCCACGGAAGGCGGACTAAATTAAAATGCAGAACAGTAAAGAACGGCATTGAACTCTTTCCATTCTTTTTGTTTCTAAGCTCAATGATCGACGTGTAGCGGCATCTTATTTAAAATAGAATGTACGTTGCTTCTAAAAATGTCTGGTCACTGTTGGATGACTTTTTAATTTTGTCCGCTCATAGCAGTTGGGAGTTCGAGTTGGAGTGCCGCCGATATTATTCTTTCTGTTCCAGTTGAATGGAGTCAAGAGGCCAGCAACGTTGCAGCGCTTATCTTCCGACATGCATGATTTGCCGATCAATGCCAATGCCAGTTCAGAGCTCAAAAGCATCCGCCATATTACCCCATCCAGTACATTTTTTATACCTGTATATACTCGTAATATCTGTATACAGTGCTTTAGACGACCGCCCATGAACCAGCATTGTCATACACTCAAACCGATTCAGCCCAAGCATTTAGTTGAAAATGATTCTTTTAACGAATTTGAAATTAATAATTTTTGTGGATTTAGTAATGGAATTATCAATTTAGGATCTAAAGTAGTTCGATATTATTCTACATTGAACTAACGGGCAGATCTTATCTATCATCTATAATTGTTACTAGTGATAAGGCTAGTATGATATCTAAATTTTAGATAAGTATACACCCAAATCATTTGAGCTATAGGAATAACAGATTCATAATAATAATTATTATTATTAAATTATTAATCGTTGTTCGTAATTATTATTATTATTAATTTTTTAAAATTATTATTATTTTTATTATTATTATCATCATCATCATCATCATCATCATCATCATCATCATCATCATTATTATTATTATTATTATTTATTATTATTAATCGTTGTTCAATTGAATGGACAACTTTTATGAAGATTCAGATATTGATATTTTATGAATTGAAAGTTGGATGTGTTTGAAATACATACATTGCTAATAATCGTTTGATTAGGGATTTTGGGTTTTCTGGCTATGCTATAGATTCAAATAAACTTTTTATTGAAAATTTAAAGAGTTGCAGTCAATTTTAATTGTGAATATTCCTACTCACTTTTGGCCAAACGTTTTCGAGTAATGGATACTCATATTCAAGGGGTCGGTGATGATGGTTTTTTGGTTAGAAGAATCGTGTGGTTTTTGTATAATGCGATCAAAAAGTTTGTGTGATTTAAAATTTAATTTTCATGATGGATGTTTTGTTTATTGTGTGTGTTGTGTTTGTAAATTTCAAATTGTTCCAAGGTGTTGAGTTCGTGCCCTTTAGATTTTATATGTAGAATGTGTAGGTTGGTAGTGATGTCAGTAAAAGTGTGTCCAGTTTGAATGAAATGGTCTGCAAAAGTCGTTAAATTTACAATAAAAAGTTAATATTAACAATGCAGATCGTTATAGAACAAGAAATCCAAGAATTAAAATAAACTCATAACATTGTAAACTCATCAAACTCATTATAAACATATTACATTAAGTTTTCGGTTATAAACTTCACCATCAATCCTAAATATTCATATTGTGTGAAATATTTTGAAAATTAAGTGTGAATAAACAAAAACCTTAAAAGTTGGAATTACTGATATGGAAATAATAAAATGCGTGAGAGATAAAAATTGAGATAAAAATAGCTTGAATGGAAAGACAGAAAATACTCCAAAACTACTCTCTTTGAAAATTTTGACTTGGCTACATTATCCAAAACTTTTTAGTTCACATACAAAAGTTTAGATTCACTAGAAAATTGTTATTCTTTACTGAAAGCTATTAAGTAAAAAGTTCACTCAAAACTGAACCCTGGAAAAAAGTTCAAAAGAGTTCTTAATAGAGTTGATGATAAAGTAGACTATTATTAATGAGGAGATTATAGAGGTTATTATGGCACTAAAACGCTTGGCTTTACCAGAAAAAAACATTATTGCTCACAGAGAACTAGGTTTTAAAATGACAAGAGTCAAAAGTAATACTCCTCTGGATCAGGACGGTATAGTAATGTATACTATATACCTTCCTGATCTGGATAAGTCAATAACTTGATTCTCAATATCTTATGGTATAAGTAACTGATATTGGTGCATAAACCCGCCATTTCCACCCCTCCGTCCATATGGTAAGAAATATTGAATTTCACCAACCAAAATATTGCTGGAATTCTGGAGTTGCTCTTGCAGGAGGCTAACGACCTAACCTAACCTAACACACACACACACCAGTGAGCCTGAGCCGGTATGAATCTTACTCCATAATTCCTTATTAACAAAAGATGAGCCGCGATAATGGGTTCTCGGTCGGTGGGGAAAGTTCTAAATATTTTATTGAATCAACTCCGCCGTTGAGTTTCGAACAGCGTGCCAGGTAATAACATTGAAAACACTTTTAAAAGCACAAGAACCTGGGCGCAGTAAAGAATAGAGCGCGTGGTGGAGCTAAAGGCAAAACTTCTGGAAAAAGTAAACGTTGCTCGAGGGTTGTGCAAGGGCGGGTTGGATATTTTACCCACTTCATCCATACTAATACCTAACAAACTTCGAGGTGTAACGAAATTCTTTTACAGCATCCTGGCAACGCTCATCTCATATTGGTTCACAGGATAATGGATGGCATCGGTGAGCACCTGTTTCCCGTGTAAAATCAATCAATTTTATTTGATTGATTTTTTATCGATTTGTAGGCAATCTATCCAAATAACTTCATACAGTTGACAACTGAATTATAGTGCTCAATAAAAGTAATGGTTTGAAATTGCGCTGGAGCTATTATAATTTTCTCTGATCGATTTTTCATCAATTTGTAGGCAGTCTATCCAAACGACATCATTCAGTTGTGAACTAAAATGTAATATTCAATGAAAATAATGTTTTGAAATTGTGCTTGAGACAATTGAACCATCATAATTTAATTTGATCGATTTTCATCAATTTGTAGTTGATCTATCCATACGACATCATTTAGTTGAGAACTAAAATAATGTAGTGTTCAATAAAAATAATGTTTTGAAATTGCGCTTGGGACAATGGAACTATTATAATTTAATTTGATGGATTTATCATCAATTCATAGGTAGGCAATCTATCCAAATGGTATTATTCAGTTGAGGACTAAAATTTAGTATTCAATAAATATGTTTTAAAATTGTGCTTGGGACAATGGAGCTATTATAATTTAGTTTGATCGATTTTTCATGAATTTGTAGGCGATCTATCCAAATGACATTATTTAGTTGAGAGCTAAAATTTAGTATTCAATAAATATGTTTTAAAATTGTGCTTGGGACAATGGAGCTATTATAATTTAGTTTGATCGATTTTTCATCAATTTGTAGGCGATCTATCCAAATGACATTATTTAGTTGAGAGCTAAAATTTAGTATTCAATAAATATGTTTTAAAATTGTGCTTGGGACAATGGAGCTATTATAATTTAGTTTGATCGATTTTTCATGAATTTGTAGGCGATCTATCCAAATGACATTATTTAGTTGAGAGCTAAAATTTAGTATTCAATAAATATGTTTTAAAATTGTGCTTGGGACAATGGAGCTATTATAATTTAGTTTGATCGATTTTTCATGAATTTGTAGGCGATCTATCCAAATGACATTATTTAGTTGAGAGCTAAAATTTAGTATTCAATAAATATGTTTTAAAATTGTGCTTGGGACAATGGAGCTATTATAATTTAGTTTGATCGATTTTTCATGAATTTGTAGGCGATCTATCCAAATGACATTATTTAGTTGAGAGCTAAAATTTAGTATTCAATAAATATGTTTTAAAATTGTGCTTGGGACAATGGAGCTATTATAATTTAGTTTGATCGATTTTTCATGAATTTGTAGGCGATCTATCCAAATGACATTATTTAGTTGAGAGCTAAAATTTAGTATTCAATAAATATGTTTTAAAATTGTGCTTGGGACAATGGAGCTATTATAATTTAGTTTGATCGATTTTTCATGAATTTGTAGGCGATCTATCCAAATGACATTATCTAGTTGAGAGCTAAAATTTAGTATTCAATAAATATGTTTTGAGATTGTGCTTGAGACAATGGAGCCATTATAATGTAATTAGATCGAATTTTCATCAATTTGTAGTAGGTTTTATCTATCCAACTAACATTTCACAGTTGGGTTCTGAACTGTTGTATTCTGTTTTGGAAGAATCAGGAATTGTTTTTCAAGGTGAAATTTCTAGTTGAACTTGGTCATAGCCTAAACTTTGGAATTTTCAGTTGAAAATCTGTAAAGAAAAAAGTGTGGGCTCTGCCTGTTGTATCTAGACTGTGTTTTGTAATAAATAAATAATATTTTAAATATGTTTGGGACAATAATTGAACTATTATAATCAAGCATTTGCTTTAATTTATGAAATATTGTGCCTCCATTTTAAGAATTACAGAAGTACCGATCATTAATGGAATAAAAGAATTTGTAATAATCCAACTTTATCATATGATAGATGAAAACAAAATTTAGAAGGTTTTTCAATTTTTTCAAGTGATGAGCAATGTAGCTGCAGTTTTATTAGAGCAAAGTGACAGTACAGAATTTGTCAAATGTCCAAGTTACTGTGAATTACAGTAGCCTCATTGACGACATTTTATTTTCATGTTTCTACAACACTACACCTCTGAAGACAACATTTGCACACATATTGTTAATTATTTTTATTACTAACAATTATCGGCTATTGACATTTTATTTTGATGCTTTTACAATATCTCTGAACACAATATTTGCACACACATTGATCATTGATTGTATTCAAAACAATAATCGGTGATCAAACTTTGATCATATTTTTCCATGTAACCGGCTTATTAAGTCCTACTATTCTGCATTACTGTAGCTTTTACTTTTAAAAATGTTGTTTTGTCCTTCGTTGTGGATTTTTTCAGGTGTTACGACCTTAAAATTGTTGAAGTCGAGTACATATTTTTGGAAAAATTCAAGTTTTAAAATTAAATTGCTGTGTAGGCATTTTTGGTTGAATCAATTCTCAACTGCTAATTTTTTTTGGAGAATTTTTTTATTGCTGATGATCCCCAGATGAGTCCGAGACTTGTGCGTGGGTAATTTGGTTAATAATTACATATTATAAACTTAAAAAACACTTTTAAATGGAAATTGACTCACGTTATGGCGTGGCGGCCGTTTCGCTCTGTTGTCTAGAGCATCATCAGACGACCCACAGTACACTCATTCCATTTAAAAGTGTTTTTTAAGTTTATAATAGATATTAGTGGAAACAAGATGGATCTTCAACATCATAATAATTACACATAGATGCCAGACGGAGGAGCGGGATTCGAACCCACGACCGCTTAAACGACAGCAAGCTGAAGTTGCGACGCCTCAACCAACTGCTCTAAGCGGCCCACTTAGGTGTGAAGCCCACATAGGTCTGAGACCTGTGTGTGGGTAATGTGGTGGATGATAATAATAATATTAATAATAATAATAATAAGCGTATGGCTTTTAATGGTGGGGAGACCCTCACGGGTAGCTCCAACTCTCCGTTTTAGTCATGTAACGGTGGCCCATTCATTAATAATTCAATCCATTATTTCTTAATGAGGTGGATGATGAGTTGGACTTAAGGTTTTAGGTGAGTTCCGAACCACCGGAAAGTGATTTTACCTATACACTTTTCTTGGTTTCCCTCCAAAGTGCCTTTCCTCAAAATTATATCTGATTGAAAATTTCCTGTTTCCTAATTATTATAGAAAAAAGTTAAAATTTAATGAATAATTAGAAAATATTCACGACTCACCACAAGCAATTCAGTGTCCTATATTGCATAGACCGGAAAGTGATCTGAAAATATTGAAAACAACTATTAGGAACCTGAGTTTGTTAGTTACAAAGAAACAATCCTCCATTAGTAACATATAATATTTAATTGATCAGTAGATTCAAGATTGATATTGTGGAACTCCATTATAAAAATAAAATCGGTTAATATTTGTGCTCAATTGAATAAGTGGAATCGGAAAATATTAACTGGTTTTATTTTTAACTGTAAAGATATTATGATGATCAGTTTAATCCGATAACTAGAGAAATTTCCCCATCATCAAATTCGGATACAAGGCCAAAACAATTTATCACTTTGTCTAATATCCGTTCTCCGTTAATTATTCAGTAGCAATTGATTCAATAGCGGCCCTAAGGCTTGTTTCACACACACCCGGCACGGGTAACCGGTGTTGTTTACCTAGCTGTAGGGACGTTGTATCTGCTTATTTCAATTATTCTATTAAACTCACCAAATCCCAATTATTTTCTTATTTAGCCAAAGTAATATAACCAGTTGGAGCGCTTAACCTTACTGCTACTCCTGCAGTTACGGGTTCGATTCCCTTTCATATTTCGTTTGATCATTCACCTCATTCCCATTCACTCACCTCATTCATCAGTGAGTTTCTTTCAGATTATTTTTAAGCCTCAATAATTATTTTTAATCCTTAAGTTGTATATCATATTATGTAATATGTGAATAGACAATTTTTTCAGAGGATGAAACCTACACAGGTCTGAAACTTGTGCGTGGGTGATAAGTTGGATGATGAGTTGGACCTACAGTTTTAGGTGGTTTCCGATCAACCGGGAAGAGATTCTACAGCAGAGAACAGAACCTTTTTGCTGGCCAATCCAATCGGCCACTCTTACAAAAAAGGGCCCTGGAGTTCGTAGTTTATCTTAATCTGACTATTCAGGTGCCTGCTACGGCTCCCGGCTATCAATTCTCTCCTTCATTAATATCAATTAAATTTCTGGTATAATGATTGAAAAAAATATTCCCTAACTGAATCCCTTCTTGCAATCATGATTGAAAACCAAATTTTTGGCATTGAAAAAACTTATTTACAAAACAATTAATGGACAGAAATCTCAAATTCATGATGGAGCTGTCATTATTATTTTTGTAAAAGTTTCAAAACAGAAGCAAGAAATATTTAATTCAATTAAATTTCAAAATTTTGAACTGATGTTCTTTTTGCATGAAGCGATTCAACTATTGAATTTACTTGTTATCATACTAAAGATATTAACCAAAATCTTGATGTACATGATTATAATACAAGACGTCGAGGAAAGAGTAGTTCTAAATAGGTTACTTCTGTACCTTCAAGAAGCTAACTTCATCTGTGATGAACAGCATGGCTTCCAGAAAGGGAGATCAACAAAAACAGCCATAGTTTCTCTAGTTGAAAAACTAATAGATATAATAGATTCAGGTGATAAAGCTACTGCAATCTTCTTAGATCTGTCAAAGGCATTTGATTGTGTTAATCATAGAACTTTATTGGAAATACTGCAAAATGTAGGTGTAAATGGGGTTGAACTGAAATGGTTTGAATTATATCTTATTGGGAGAAAACAATGTGTAGAACTAACTACAGTAGTTGGTAATAGTATAGTAAAGAATAAATCTAATAAATTAGAGGTGCAAGATGGAGTGCCTCAGGGGTCAATACTAGGTCCATTGCTTTTTTTGTTATATGTCAACCGTTTACCTAAAGAATTAATTAGTGGTAGAGCCCTCTTATTTGCTGATGATACATCATTCATTTTCAGCAATTCCATTCTAGATAATTTAGAAATAAGTGCCCATATAGGTGTGCAGTCCATTGTCCAATTTTTAAATCAGTTGAAATTAACTATAAATAGTCAAAAATGCCAATACCTTCAATTCAAAAACAAACATAATTTAAATGAAGATAGGGCTATAAACGTGTTTGTAAACGATAATCAATTAGAACAGGAAGAAAAAATTGCATTTATAGGAGTTATGTTGGATAGACGATTGACCTGGACTCCATACATTGAGAAAATATGTAGTAAAATTTCATCTGGGGTATTTGTCCTGCGACAGCTTGCTAGATTAAATGACAAAAAGTTACTTTTTACAGCTTACCATGGGCTCTTACTGTCACATATTAGGTATGCTATCTTAGTATGGGGTAATTCATCAAAACAAAATCTTGATAGGGTGTTTAAGATCCAAAAGAAAGAGGTTAGGTGTATAGAAAGAGTAAATTGATTAGATTCATGTAGGCCGTTGTTCAAGAGACTTGGTCTCCTAACTGTACCCTGCTTATATGTGTATGAAGCTACTCTATATGTAAAAACGAATGATATTAACCAAAATCTTGATGTACATGATTATAATACAAGAAGCCGAGGAGATTATCACTTGGTGAGTCACAATAGTAGCTTATTCGAATAAAAACCTAGTTATATTGGTAGGAAACTCTACAACAAGCTACCGCAGTTTTTGAAGAGTCTTGAAAATATAGAAATATTTAAAAAACAATTGAAGAAATATTTAGTTGATAAAGCTTTTTATAGTGTACAAGAGTTCCTTTCACATCAAAATTAAGCCTCACCTCAACTAATTGAAGTAATTATGGTATCTAGTGTATAATATTGTTGATCTGACTTGTCTTATACTCCTTAACTGTAGTCTCCAAGACGTAATCTACAAAAAAAAAAAGGATTATCACTTAGTGAGTCACAATAGTAGCTTATTCAAACAAAAACCTAGTTATAATGGTAGGAAATTCTACAACAAGCTACCGCAGTTTTTGAAGAGTCTTGAAAATATTTAAAAAACAATTGAAGAAATATTTAGTTGATATTGCTGTTTATAGAGTACAAGAGTTCCTTTCACATCAAAATTAAGCCTCACCTCAACTAATTGAAGTAATTATGGTATCTAGTGTATAATATTGTTGATCTGACTTGTCTTATACCGGTACTCCTTTACTGGAGTCTCCAAGACGTAATCTACAAAAAAAAAAAAAGGCCTGGAGTTTTCAAGATGTAATCATCAAAACATTTCACACGTACAGGTCTCATTTGGGAATCACCAGAGAAAAATGTGTACTTCAAGCTGGACATTGAACATTGATATTTTCCTTTTAATTTAAATAACCTTTTAATATCCATGAAACAATTCCGTAGCACCGAAAATCATAAATTTAAAAATCATCATTTCCCTAATCAGTTAATCTAAAAAGTTAACAAGTTTGTCAAATTTCGAAGTAAACATCAGGAAACGGTTGTTGCACCTTAAAAAACTCATCCATCCACATTTGACAAAGAATTTGTTTCAATAAGACATACATTGTAGCTTCCTGATGGAAACGGACTTCAAGGCCAGCCAGCTGGTACCGGCACATCGACCTGATCCTGTGACTGCCGTTCACTGTTACCATACATATCATACATATCACTATATATATATATATATATATATATATATATATATATATATATATATATATATATATACTATATATATATATATATACTATATATATGTATGTGTGAGTGTAAAAAGTATAAACGTATAAATAAAGTATACTACTATAGACAGTAGTAAACGGGCTGCGCTCTCAAGCACAACCAACATTTTATGACATGCTAACATTCTCTTTCACTTCATGTCTCAGCTTCGCGAGCTCTTGATGCATTCTAAACTCCAATGCCTGAACGAGAAGTGTTTCGTTGGTTATAAGTTAAACATGATTTTACACTCGAGTGTTTTCAATTTTTTATGTATGATATAAAATTTTTAAATCACACTAGGAGTGGAAAGACACATCAATTATTTAAGAATACTATTATTGTAAAATAAAGATGATTGGGTACATTATGAAATTTCAAAATTAAGCTTTGTTGCATGCAATATAATAGATCTAACATTATCAAGATGTTATATACATAAACAGAATTTATTAATTTCGAATTCATTTAATTATTGCTATTACTTTATACTGAAGACTTCCGCAATGGCGGGTATTGACAACAGCATTGAACAGCTGATGGGAATCAATATCCGCCATTGCGGAAGTCTTCAGTATAAAGTAATAGCAATTAAAGGAATTCAAAATTAATAAATTCTGTTTATGTATATTTGTCAGTTTATTCAATTGTCAGTCACTTCAAACTAACATGTTATATACATTGGAATAATGTTCCTTCAAAGAAATATAACCGTACAATGTTTCGAATAGGCGAGCATTGTTTAGTTGTGCCATAAACATGACAGTCTATAAACGTCACTATGAGTTTTAGTTCATTAGTATTTAATAATTTTTCACATATAACTTTTGTTTTCTTGAATTTTTTACCGAGTGGTCTATGAATATTTTTTCTTTATGTATTTCATTCTGTGGTTTACTAAATATTGTATTGAGTTTTGGTCACAGCTGTTATTTTTTCTTTGTTTTTATAAGAAGGAAAATAAGAGTGATCAACTGTGACTTATTGCCGACACACAAGTTATCTTATGTTGGCAGTGCCAAAAATTGCTTCGATAAATAATCTTAAGACACTTGGGTATATTTTCTTTTATGTATATTATAATTTCTGTTTGTTTTAATGTACATTATGTATGTTTGACTTTTGGCAATAAATTCTATTTCAATTTAAAAATAATAAGGTATGCAGATGTAGTTGAAATAGTTTGATCGACTGAAATCGTTAATTATGTTAAAAATATGTAAAAATATTTTGTTTTTTTTTGTAGATTACGTCTTGGAGACTCCAGTTAAGGAGTATAAGACAAGTCAGATCAACAATATTATACACTAGATACCATAATTACTTTAATTAGTTGAGGTGAGGCTTAATTTTGATGTGAAAGGAACTCTTGTACACTATAAAAAGCTTTATCAACTAAATATTTCTTCAATTGTTTTTTAAATATTTCTATATTTTCAAGACTCTTCAAAAACTGCGGTAGCTTGTTGTAGAATTTCCTACCAATATAACTAGGTTTTTGTTTGAATAAGCTACTATTGTGACTCACCAAGTGATAATCTCCTCGGCTTCTTGTATTATAATCATGTACATCAAGATTTTGGTTAAAATCATTCGTTTTTATATATAAAGTAGCTTCATACACATATAAGCAGGGTACAGTTAGGAGACCAAGTCTCTTGAACAACGGCCTACATGAATCTAATCTATTTACTCTTTCTATACACCTAACCGCTTTCTTTTGGATCTTAAACACCCTATCAAGATTTTGTTTTGATGAATTACCCTTGCGGTCGTGGGGTCGAATCCCACTCATCCGTCAGGCATTTATGTGTAATAATTCACCTCATTACCCACGCACAAGTCTCGGACTCATTTGGACATAAAAAAAACACTTTATTTACATTGGCAATATAAAAGATACATCAGTGTCTTAAACAAACATACTGGAATAATTGAGATTTAATACTGTTCGGAATTAAGAAAAGAAACTGTGCCTACCTTTCCTCTGCCTGTTATAACAGGCAATAAAACAGATACATCAGTGTCCTAAACAAACATACTGGAATAATTGAGATTTAATAGTGTTCGGAATTAAGAAAAGAAACTGTGCCCTACCTTTTCTCTGCCTGCTATAACATAATAGACAATAAAATACTTCTCCATAACTAACAAAAATTTCCTTGGTTTTGTCTAACAACAATATTTAAAAAAATCGTTTGGATAGAAACTTTTTTAGAATAGAATATTACCAATAATATATATGATATAATTTTGTAATATTTTGTGCTTAAAGTACATACAGTCTCCCATACTTGTTTTACAAGTAGTTAGTGATAATTTAAAATTAGTTGGTGGAACCGACCTAATACTGTACAATGAAATTTAGGAAAACAAATCATCAATACAATCAGTGTATTATCAGAATGTTTTTCTGCTTCTATTTCAAGATCACAGTATCTTTTTCAATGCTAAGAATTGAACTTGCGTTAATAAGTTAATGAGCAAAAGCAATCACACATTATAGAGCCCATAATAGTTGCTTATGCAACGATTGTATTATGACTGCCTTCAAGCTACGAGCTAGATGTAAGTTAAAACACGAGCGAAGCGAGTGCTCTAAACATCTGATGAATTGCTTTAAGGAAAAATACAACAGTTGCATACAATACTTTATCTCCGACTACCAATACATTACGTTTTATATAACTTACCAATGAATCCAATAGCTTTCCCAAAGTACAACATAACCTACAATGCCTCATTTTGTTGGCAGTTCCGATTTCGAAATGTTTAAATCAGCTGATGTGACTATTGCATAATATTCATTTCAACACTGTTTAATATATAAATCCTGGATTCTGATTGGTCTAGACTCCTGAACTGAAAGTGATAGTAGTGTTAAATAGCTTCATTGAGACACTACTCTGATAAGACGTGGAATAAAATAAACATCACTTTCTAACCTCTTTTATCTACTTTATAACGTAGCCGGAGATAAATTATTACGTCAAATTTGATTTGGTTTCGTAACCAAAGACGTCCAATACGTTGTTCCTATCTACAATATTTAAAATTTAAAAAAAAAGTGATCTTTTCATACAGGAAATTGAAATTGAAATTTGATGGAGCAGGGAATGGAACAAGATCAAGTAGTCAAGGAGTATTATTCAAAACCCTAATGTTCAATGCGGACAAGTTCAATGCATTCTAGTCTCAAAAGACTCTCATGTATGAAGAAAGACAACACGCACATGAGCAAACTATTTACTCTGCAAAAACATAATTAGAGCTGCTCTTGGCAGGCCAAGACTATTTATTTATCCAAGCAGACAAATTTTTAAAGAACTTAATGTTGATTTTACTAAACTATTAGTAATCAGAGTTTAGTTGGAAAATAGTAGAAGTATAATAGATCCACTTGAATGAAGGTATGAAGTACCCTTTAAGAATGAAGAACCTTGATAGTATTCAGAGTTTATTTGGGAAATAATACAACGAGCCCAGTATTGACTTAAAATTTTGCTATGCCATCAATGTGACATGACAGACGACAGAGTAAGAAGTTATACTTTGTTAATTTAATATTCATAACAAAAACCTTTAAAAGTTTCACATTCCAGTGTTCTGAGTTTTCAAGTTTTATTATCCAGAAATTTCCGCATTTCTCTACAAAATAAAACTTCAATTCATGAAGACAGTACAGTACATAAACTTTCCTCAGCACTGCTTTAATTCAATTAAAGTTTTAATCTACTTTTGTTTCTTCAAAATGAATGTCATTCGTTGCGAATTCATGAATTTATTTTCTACCTTGAATGAAGGACACACAAAGGATAGAGCATAGAGTTTCGAGAGAAAATGTTTTTAAAATTATTGCTCATTCATGTTATCTCTCATAAAAACTTGAGGTCGAAAGGCATTTGCCTTTCAAGCTCACGCTTATTATTTATTTAATATTCAAATGGTGGAACGAGTATTTTTGGAAATGGAGGTAATTTGAGATAAACAAAAGTGAATCTCAAGGCATAAATATTTTTTTTTCGGAGGATGAAGCCCACATATGTCTGAGACCTGCGCGTAGGGAATGAATCACGCTTCCATTTTGGATGATGGTGAATTATGAGTTGGACCTACAGTTTTAGGTGGGTTCCTAACCACCGAGAAGTGATTTGTAATGGAAAAATGATATAGGCCCTAAGCTACTTATCAAGTAAAAATAGCTCATTAAAGAAAAGGTTGGGAGCCTTCAATTCCAGCAACAGAATTATGTCGCACCAAGACTTCGTTTTCTTTCTAATATGATACAGACATCTGTTTGACATTGATTAGGGTATGAGTGTTAGTTAAAATGTAACTTACACTCTTTAATGCGAGGAGGAGGAGGAGGAGGAGGAGGAGAGAGAGAAGAGAAGAGTAGAAGAAAAGAAAAGAAAAGGATAAAGAAGACCAAGAGAAAGAAGCAAAAGGAGAGTAAAAAAAAGCAAAAGGAGTAAACGAAGAAAAAAAGAACTTGTCTTACAGGAAAAGAATACAAATCATACAAGTTCAATCAAAAGCATTGACTAAAATAAACAGCCGAATATTATCGTACACACTAAAATAATGAAAATGTAGTGAATATTTTCCTGCAAAAACTCATTACTGTAATTAGAATGCTGGATAACTACAATACAACTATATTAATTAATTCACTCCTCTCAAAACGTTGATTACCCATGTACCCATAGACAGGCTTGAAAAACTCATTAATTAGAATTCTGGACAGTTTCAATTACATTTATTCAGCAAGCTATCAAATCCTAATAACAGAAGTTGGAAATAATTATTTTAAAAAATATACTATAATGTATACACAATATAAAAATATTATTACAATACTGTAGTGGCCTCATATTTACGTTTTCCCGTACCACATCGAAATTAGTTCATTCTACATTTAAGTCTGATTGTGCTTGGTGTTTGTATGGCCAAAAACTTACAATATTTTGTTTTGTATTGAATGTAAAGTGAGAACTAAAGAATACTGTTTTTTTGACTTGTTATTATTATTATTATTTTATTGCTATCATTATTAATAAGCTTATTATCAGTAGTAAAATTGTTATGAAATTGTTATTTGTTATGAAACAGGCTCTTGATGAGATTGTTTACTTTTTTGATTTGATATTCAAAAACTTTCGTTTGAATCAAAGACCTTCCAATAGAAATAACAGGTAATTATAAAACTTGTATAATTTCACAAAACAGAACTAGATACAAAACTATTTATAGTTTTCCACCCATTCATCAACATTCGATTAATATTTTACTTCAATTTATTTTATTATTCACAAAAGCTTTCAGATCATTGGCAAGATAAGTACCATTTCAAACAAATGTATACTACGACGCGATGAAACTACTAGTATGATTAAACAAAAATAAAACTGAAGACATAAATATATTTAGGCCTATATTCTATATTGGATTCATCGAAGTTAGCTGAGTACAGCCTTCTACTACAATAATTATCACGGAAACCTTCCAAATATTATTCGGTAGACCAGTATCATCGCCACCATCTCAAACAAGAAACTATGAAACTAGTTTAACAAAAATAAAACTATTATATTAAAATAACATAAAACTAATAATAGTTTTTCATTTGTCCATCAATTATTATGTTGAAAACCTTTCAGATACCGTTCACTGTAGATATGTACTTACAGTATTTATAAGTAAAACCTCAGCCTTACTTCATTCAATATTATTATTATTATTGACAAAATCTTTCAGATATCATTCAGTAGATAAGTGAGCTACTATCTATAATTGGCATTGAATAACAGCTACAATTCCAGACAGGTGCAAGTGATGTTTAGTTGGTGTTTGGCAACAGATCCTACCGGAAGATCAGTTCTTGAAGCAGATGTGTCTGTTAAACGGGTAGTTTTCCTCATGACATTTGGTGTCCAATGAGTTTGCAAGCGTGACGTGCATCAGCAAATCATCATCAGCAATCAGCAAGTTCAAGAAGAACAAAACCGCGTGACTCCAAGCTCTGCGAGTTTGCAAGAGTCGTGCTTCCACCTACCACCACTACCATCTCTCTTCAGTACCAGACGCTCTCAGCTTTGCCATTCTTCCTCAGTCGTAAATGACCGGTCGCCGCAGACACTCGCTCCGGTTCGCGTCTCCCTAACTTCGCCACCGTATCCGGCAAACCGACGTGTCTGTGTGGCATACTCTGTGTATTTATCAGTGCGTGATTTTACCGGACCGTTTGTTTGTTTCTCAAACAAAAATCTATTCACTCATTAAAATCAATATTGCCAGATTATTATTATCGTGAAGATTTCCACAGATTCGATATAATTAGAAAACAGTGTTTCAAAATTACATTGATTTTTAGCATAATTAGAACAGTGATAATGAAATATTCATCATGGTGTACTTGGGCCCCTGTGCTACTTGCTGTGGTGTTGACATTCAATACGGCGTCAGCTGGTGAGTGATATTTATTCATATTTATAATTTTTATTTTGTAAATGCTCAAAATTGAGGACATACTGTAGTATTCATATAACTTGGCAGCGTGTAGCAGATGGGACATGCTACATCTGAACCCAGCATACTGCTGCCAACTTATATGAAAACTACAGTACATGTATTGTAGTTGAGGACTTCTAAATAATAGATTAAAAAAAGGTAAGGATTACTTTCCCGATATGATGCTGAAGGGTAGAAAATGCACTTTAAAGTTGATTGGTGGAAAAGATTTTACAGTCTTAACTCCACCGAATAATATGAATAATCATAATAATAATAAATTAATCAAAATCTTGCCGTAGGCCGATTTTGATTAGAAAACTCACATCAAATGTCATGGAAAAGCAAAACAACAACAACAATAATAATAATAATAATAATAATAATGAATAATATAATTCTCTAATAATAAATAAGATAAAGAATCAGTTCATTTCATGCTGCCCTAATTGCTAATGATGTTGTTGTTGTTGTTGTTGTTGTGAAGATATTTCTAATGGAAAGTAAGTTAGAAGAATGTCCTAAGCTCCCAAATAATATAGCAGGATCTTTTGAAAGATTGAAAGATTATTGAACAACAGTAATCAGATGTCACAGGCACAGCCACATTGATTCAGAACGAGTGACTGTTATCTCAATAAACTTTCTTGATTCTTGCTATCTTGTTAATGGGGTCTTTTTTACGATGAATTTCAATTCATGTCCTAGAAAACCGTCTCAACTGAAAATTGAATAATGTAAGATGAAAAATAAATATGATTTAATATTATATTACGATTTTATTCATTAAAAGCAAGCAACAATGGCATAGATATTTCATCCTAGTCGCATATTTATAGGTTCAAAAGCTCATTTTGAGGATGATAGGATTTAAGCACCCTCTTCATCCATCGGTACTTTTATATCCAACGGTACTTCAGAGGCTTCAGAGCTTCAGAGCTCGGCATCCTAAGCATCAAACAAATCTACTTACTCAGATTTCTTACATTCATCAAGAAAAACCCACAATTCTTCACCAACTTGGACCACCCACACGGTCAAAGTCAAAGTCAAAAAATCGTTTATTCATTAATGCTTCACACATTTTGAACATAGTCACTAAACCTAAATCACAATGTAAAAATATAATAGTTAAGTTACAGCACAATAAAAATTAGAATAAAAAATTGTCAAAAGGATAAAATCATAGGCAACTCGAAACACAACACGAGATTATACATAAAAATCAAACACTGAAAGTGAACATTCAAATGAAACATTATAAGGCACATAGAAGAAACTACTTTAAACATGTCTGGACTGTATGTACTCCTCTAATGTGTATGGGCTCAAATCAACTAGATATTTTTTCAGTTTTCTTTTAAACTCAGGCATCTGTGAATCCCTAACAGAACCAGGTAAACAATTCAAAAACTTTGCTCCCATAAACGATGGTACACGTAGAAGAAACATAGACTTTTCAATTCCTAGGATGACAACATCATTTGCTCAGAGATCAGTCACATATTTAGGACCAAGAATTTTCAATAAACTGCCAATAGACATTAAAGAAATAATTCCAGTTAATACATTTAAAAGGAAAACAAAAATCTGGTTGTTGGATAATGGAATTAATCACAGTGAACAATTTTCTTTTGAGGATGAAGCCCACATAGGTCTTGAACCTGTGCGTGGGTAATGAGTTGGATGATGGTGATTGATGAGTTGGAGCTACAGTTTTAGGTGGGTTCCGAACCACCCGCAAGTGATTTTACAGCAGAGAACAATGTCTTTTTTGCTGGCCAATCGAATCGGTCACCGTTACAAACAGGTCCTACGAGAACGCAGCTTATCTCTATCTGATTGAACAGATACCTGCTACGGCTCGCGGCTATCATTTCCAATATTAATGTTATAGCAATTAATGTTATAAATTGATGTCATATCAAGAATGTTATATTAACAATTAATTGTTTACTACAAATGTTAATACAACAATTATAAATTGTTTTTCTGTAGCCCACAAAAAAGTCTGAATAATTTGGACTAATTTATTTAAATTACTAAAAACCATATATATTCAACTTGTAGCATGTAGTGTAAAACTATTATTATTGTTATATAATCAGTATTATTGTAAATTAATGAATGTTTTTGCTTTTCGAACGTTCCTTCTCAATTTAATATTCAATTAGTAACATGTAATTTTGTAAAACTAACGTAATAATTTTTCGCATGTTATAATGCCTTTATAAAGAAATAATAATAAGCGTATGGCTTTTAATGGTGGGGAGACCCTTACGGGTAGTTCCACCTCGCCGTTTGTGCCATGTTACGGTACGGGGAAGAAATAAAGAAATAAACGAGATAGTGGCATTCCGACACATATTTTTATATTGGGAGCCACAAAATTCAGTATTACAATACTTTATATTAGATTTAAGACTGTATACATACAGTATTTTCTGCAATGTTAATTTTTTTAACTCACAACCAGAGAAATTATTATATAACCAATATTGGCTCAAATGAAACCATAGTAACTGATAAAAGAAGAAAATTGTGAGCAAAAAGCGTCACAGAAATGTATAATTCTCAAACTACGCGAATAACCAAGTAGATTATTCAGCAATGTTGAAATAATAAAATAAATTTCTTTCAATGAATGATATGATCTTGCAAGCCAAGAGCGAAAACTTTCTATCCTAAAATAAAAGATGAATCCCACCTTGCTATCTGTTAGGAGCACACATGACGCCAAAAAATAGTTTTCCTTATTCAATCATCAATTTGTTCACTGCTATTTGTAATGAATTTTTATTCCACTATATTATTGAATATTAAAAAAAGTATTGGGTCTCTTTAAATTGATTCAGAAAGTCTCATCTTTCAATTCTAAATTTTACACACTTGTTAATGTTCAGCATTACTGTAAGTGATAACATAGAATAGAAACACGTTGAAAACCCTGATACAGTCCATAAAGATACTCGTATATTATAGAAACTGTTGCATTTTATATTAAAAAAAAAAACACACACACATTGTAATAGTAACATTATAAAAAATGTATAAAAATGACATAAAATCTGTTCTATGCAATAAATAGTAATGCAAATTCTGTAATGCTAATAAATGTTATGGGAAGTGATAGCCGCGAGCCGTAGCAGGTATCTGTTCAATCAGATAGATAAGCTGCGTTCTCGTAGGTCCTGTTTGAAACGGTGACCGATTAGATTGGCCAGCAAAAAAGACACTGTTCTCTGCTGAAAATCACTTCCCGGTGGTTCGGAACCCACCTAAAACTGTAGGTCCAACTCATAAATCACCATCATCCAACTCATTACCCACGCACAGGTCTCAGACCTATGTGGGCTTCATCCTTCAAAAAAAAAAAAATAAATATATAATTTGCCAATAATATTCTAATAATGAATAAGAAATGAAACAACACGAAATGAAAGTAATAATAAAAACGCTCAAGAATCTCTAACCGAGTAAAATAATTTGCTATATCATCTATTTATGGTTTTCTACTTTCACAAAAATAAATCTATTTTCCTAAAAAAATTGTGTGCCACACTATGATTAGAATGGCATTTACCAACTATAAAAAAGGTCTACAGAAACTTTTTGTCACAACTAGAAAAATATTTTTTTATTATTGTGAGACTAGTAAAAGGTCTTGCGTTTAGTGAAGTAGTCTTTAATTGGGCCTATTTTGAAACTGTCTAAGATTCAATTTGTTCGTCTTTCAAAGAAGATTCTAGAACAATGGAATTGTTTTGATTTGAAAAGTCACGAAGGACAGCTGTAATTGAAAATAGCAAGCAAGGTAGATGATATAGTACAATAATATTGTATTGTCTTATTGCCAGCATTCAGTACTCAATGATTTGTTGATTTATCTTTTATTTCAAAACAATCAAACCAATGCTATGGAGTATATAGAGTAGGCCTATATATTGTATATAGAATATATATTATGTATCTGGGAAAAGTGTGTATTATTTGTGAATTATTCTTGAATATTCATTTAGAGCTTGTATTTTAATCTCGATGAATTAATAAATAAATTTTACAGGGAAGTGATAGCCGAGTGCCGTAGCAGGCATCTGTTCGATTAGAGATAAGGATGACCGATTGGATTGGTCAGCAAAAAAGACTCTGTTCTCTGCTGTAAAATCACTTCCCGGTGGTTCGAAACCCACCTGAAACTGTAGGTCCAACTCATCAATCAACATCATCCAATTCATTACCTACGCACAGGTCTAAGACCTATGGGCTTCATCCTCCGAAAAAAGATTATTTTCATGATACATACATCTACTTGGTTAAAATAATTGCGGTATGTATTATTTAAATTTTTATTGTACATGAACTGGACTTTAGAGTTATTTTGGAAAATATATCACATAGAGCAGTGGGATAGAGCAAACATATGATGAGCTGAATTATTCTTCAATTTTTATTGAGCTTCAGTTTTATTCCACTAAAGTTTAATTATATTCCAATTCTAATCATAGATTGCTAATATTTTTAAGTAGTGCATTAAATTACCTAGAACTTTATCTTATTGAGTGGTGAAATGGCAACCAATTTTTTTCTCTTATGACAGCATAATCAGGTCAGGTGAGCCATTAGCTTTTCTGACCGCCGTATTTGCCACTATGATATGTAAATTTTTCATAAATGATGTATTTTTAAATTCGATTTTTTAAAATCACGATTCTGGAAAGTATTTTTCATGTCTGCAACCAATCACAAAAAGCCAGAGCCCGTTGAACATTGGTTTTTCTACAAAAATTTTCTAAACAATAAATCTTCGGTTTCCAACTCCCGATTTGGACTAAATGGACAACAGACAGGGCCGAAATACACTAAAATTGATGTTTTTATTATAGAAATCTATATCGAAAGCATCAACTGTAGTGTATTTCGGCCATATCCGCCGTCCATTTAGTTCGAATCCACGTAGCTTTGAACCGAGACTTAAGAAAATCAATTTTCTCTTGAAATTAGCATTCACAATGAAGAAAATATAAGAAAATGTATAACCTTGATATTGAAGTACGAGTACATGATTTTTCGGAGGATGAAGCCCAGGGCCGCCCAAAGGGCAGGGCGACCGGGGCGGGGCGAAAGGATTACCGCCCCGACATTATTGTGAGTCACAATATAATCGGTTTTTTACCGAGAAAAATAAGAGTGAAACATCTAAAAGCAACTAAGAAGCTCAAAAGACTTGTTCAACACATAAATATGAAAACCTAACCTAAGGTACCACAGAGTGAAAACGAACTGTCAAAAGAAGGAACATTCTAGCGCAGATGTGCGAAAGGTCGTACAAATTTGCTTGAAAAATACAATTGCTCAATAACTACAATATGTAGGCTCAATAATCTTACTAACTATTACAATACAAAATTAAAGCTCTCAAAAATTAATACAAAGATAGTTTTACAGCAATTTTTTGGTAAATTTTGACTTGACTTACAATGGTATTGATAGACTCTAATGGCGGCCTACTTTCTGGTTCATGTTTTGCTTTCCTAGAACGTGACGCGCTAGCCCAATACTCTTTGGTTTACTTTTTTAAATAGTTGGGTGCTATTTTGTACCTTACCGCGCTATACTAAGGGGGGGGGGGTGCATATCAAAATCTCGCCCCGGGCGCCTATTAACCTCGGGGCGGCCCTGATGAAGCCCACATAGGTTTGAGACTTGTGTGTGCGTAATGAGTTGGACCTATACAGTTCTAGGTTGGTTCCGAACAACCGGGAAGGTATTTTACAGCAGAAAACATGAGAACAGAGTATTGTTTGCTGGCAAATACAATCGGTCATCCTTACAATGATAGCCCAGGAGTTTCGTAGCTTATCTCTGATTGAACAGATACCTGCTACGGCACTCGGCTATCACTTACCTGTAAAATTTATTTATTAATTCATCGAGATTAAAATACAAGCTCTAAATAAATCACAAATAATACACACTTTTCCCAGATACATAATATAATAATTAAATATTATTTGTTGTGTGTTTTGGAGAAAATAGTGTATTATTCGTGACTAATGGATGTTCAATAAATGCATTCAAATCAATTGCATTGGTTTGATTGTTTTGAAACAAAGATGTAGCTTATCTCTACCTGATTGAACAGATACCTGATATGGCTCACGGCTATCATTTCCCTAAAATAGGATTTAAATGGATGAATAAAAAAATATGTTAAAAATTGCGCTCTGATTTTGCCAAAAAATGTAATCAGTATAAAAAACATCAATTACATAATATTAAAATGAAAATTTAATGTATTAATTTGTCTGTGATGTTTTCCATGACGAAATTCTTGATGAACAATCTAATATAGAAACTGACACTGTATTTCTATTAAATACATTATTTCTGTATTTCCAGCATCTCCAATATAAGTAAATGAAAATAATATTTTAACAGAAATACAGAGTCAGTAGAATATTAGATTATTCATTTTAATTCAGCCACTACAGCAGTCAGGAAGGCAGAAACGTCATGGATAACATCAGAGTTAAAATCGTGGTTTAAGGTTAGGGATAGCATTGGTTTTTATCTGTATGAATTACATATACAACTCACCAATAAACTACATGCCTTGGAATGGGATATCTTGGATTCCAAAGTTAGAGACATTTGTAATAAGAACTTAAGTAAGAAAACTGGACAGCAACTTAAGAAATTAGTGAATTTAGAAAGCTCCAAGGTGAAGAATAGTGGAAGAAGTTCAATTAGGGATGTGTCCAACAAGTTTACATTTTCGAACAGGGTAAGAAATTTATCAAAGATAGACTTTACTGATGATGAAGTCTCTCTTCTAGGGAAAGGAAACAAAGTAGCTCTTGAAAAATTTCAAAAGAAGGACTTTCAACTTCTAGCTGCTCATTTGGATAAGAATGTTGATATCCATGGAAATAAGTTATTAACCAACAAGCTGGCTACAATTCTTGTGAATAGGAAACCAGGTGAAAGTTTAGAAAACAAATATAAGGACAAATTAAATTCTATCATGGCCCAATCACTGAAAACCATCAACAGTAAAGTGAAAAATAATGATTTGATTGTCACAAAAGCTGACAAAGGAGGTACCACTGTAATTCTAGAGAGGAAAGACTACATAACCAAAGTGGAAGACTTCATAAACAAAAATAATTTCAAATCTACCAGGAAGGACCCAACAGTGAAATTCAATTCCACACTTAGAAAGACAGTAAAAGACACAACAAGTTTGTTCAAGGAAAGGGAAAAGAAATTTCTAACACAAATGAATCCACAGACACCCAGATTGTTTGGTCTACCAAAATTACATAAGGAAGGCATTCCCATAAGACCAGTTGTTTCGTCCATAAATGCTCCAGCCCACAAACTTTCATACAAAGTCAATAGTTTATTTAGGAATTACACCTCCTTTAGACCAAAATATGGGGTGAAAAATTCAATTGAACTGGTGGAAAAGTTGAACAAGGTTGAGGTCCCCAGCAATTGTAAGTTAGTGTCATTTGATGTCTCTAACCTCTTCACTAGTGTTCCTGTACAAGAGAGTCTCCAACTGGCAGGAAAAATATTAGATGAAACCCAATTTCAGGATCCAAAAGAAAGAGAAGAATTAAAAACTTTGATGGCAGCATGCACAGAACAAAATTTCTTCAAGTTCAATGGTTCTATCTACACACAGACTGAAGGCTTAGCCATGGGATCCCCCCTTTCACCACTACTGGCAGATATTTTCATGGACAATTTTGAGAAACAGTTTATTGAATCCACAAAATTTCAAAAGAACATCAAGTATTGGTTTAGGTATGTGGATGACATACTTTGTCTGTGGGAAGGCTCCTCAAGACAGTTAGAAGCATTCCACAATGATCTAAACAAATCACACAAAAATATTGAATTCACTAAGGAAATTGAGGAAGACCATCAACTCAACTACCTAGACCTCACTATATCCATCAAAGACAGTAAACACATTTTCAAAATCTTCAGAAAGACAACAACAACAGACTCAGTAATACCAATGAACTCCTGCCACCCATTTCAACATAAACTAGCAGCTTTTCAATCCCTTCTTGACAGACTAATCAGAATACCTATGTCTATAACAGATTTTAGAAATGAGCTGGGAATAATTTTACAAATTGCAACTACCAATGGTTATAAGCAACGAACAGTGTACAACCTACTAAACAGAAAGAAGCAGAGATCAGCCATCAAATCAGTTTACTCACAACAACCAGAAATTTTCAAAGACAGTTGGGTCACATTACCCTATATTGGAGCAGTCTCACATAGGTTGGGGAATGTGATCAGAAAGGAAGGACTACAGGTAGCATTCAAAACAGCACCCTTACTCAACACACTGATGAACTCTTCAAAAGACAGCATAAACAACTGGGAAAAAAGTGGAGTTTACAAACTCAAGTGCAGTGATTGTGGTGCTCACTATGTGGGACAAACTGGTAGGTCTTTCAAAACACGTATTGCAGAGCACACAGCAGCTTGGAGAATGGGCAACAAAAACAAAAACTCAAATTTTGCAGAACACCTTTTAGACACCGGCCACAATTTCAATCCTGATAATGATGTGGAACTAATCCATTTCTGCCAAAAAAGCAGGATGCTGGATGTGTTGGAAGCTATTGAGATCCATAAACTGGAAAAAGACAGTTCTATCACAAGCCTCAATGACCAAATAGAGTTTGTTAATTGTAACATCAGTAGATTAGTTCAAAACCACTTTTGATTTAGGATACAATTAGGACACTGAATTTTAGTTAGGTTGATTAGGTATATTAGTTCAAATAAGTCCAAATATTGCTTTCTTTGTGTTTTGAGGATACTTTCATCTAATATAAGATAGGAATAGAGATATATAGATAGACACAAATAGTTGTGTCCTATAAGCTTTTAACTCCCATTTAATATAGGTCTAAACTAGGAATAGAGGTATAGATAGACAAAAATATAGACAGTATATTGGTTAGTTAATAGGTTTGAATTTGGGGGTTTTCTTTTTGTTTTAATGTTATCTTTCCTATAAGCTCTAGTAGAGTGACATTCTAGTATGTTCACATTTTTATTGACTTCCTTATAAAATTATAAGCTATGAATAGAGGCAAATAGTTGGACAAGAATGTGGACAGGATGCACAGATTAATGGGGTTAAATTTTGGTTATCAGATTTTTATTAGTCAGTTTAAATATAGGTTAGAATATTGTTTCCTTTGCTTTGAAGCTCCCCTGTAAGTTTCAGGTTTCTAGTAGTGTGGCTTACTAGAATCTTTTAATTACTTTCTTTTAATTACTTCCATTTAATAAAGGCTAGGAACAAGGTAATTGATAGACACAGTGACAAATAGTTGCAGACAGATTGAAAATAGTATAGACTTCAGTCAGGACTAGAGTGGTTATGATAAATTTCAAGACTGGTTCAGAATATTAAGTTTCAATAGGTTAAGATATTACTCTCTCTAATTTTATTTTAATTTTTATTATCCAATTTTATTTTATTTTATTTTTATTTCAATCTGTTAATTTTAATAAACTCAAGTTGAGTTTAACCATAATATAACCATATTCACTTTCTAGCTATCAAGTAGCCTTTGGCTACCAAGTTTTGTTGTTAAGAAGCCTCCTGCTTCTTTAGTACAGCCGAGGATGTGTTGGTAAGACATGAAACCATGGTCCTGTATTCATTTGTATCAATAAAGTGAAAGTTGACAACTTCTAATTTGTTTTCATTATGGAACGATTTCACAATATAAACATTGGATCTACAAATTTTATTAAAAGTGCCTGTCAAGCAGTTCAAGTTAAATTGTACATAAGGTTGAAGGAGAAATTTGGGATAGCAGAAAGAAACATTTGGTTTAATAAGATGTGTTTGGAAAGGGGTTTAGTGCCAAAATATGTATCCATAAAAACAAACAGCAATTCTAAATCAGCCACTACAGCAGTCAGGAAGGCAGAAACGTCATGGATAACATCAGAGTTAAAATCGTGGTTTAAGGTTAGGGATAGCATTGGTTTTTATCTGTATGAATTACATATACAACTCACCAATAAACTACATGCCTTGGAATGGGATATCTTGGATTCCAAAGTTAGAGACATTTGTAATAAGAACTTAAGTAAGAAAACTGGACAGCAACTTAAGAAATTAGTGAATTTAGAAAGCTCCAAGGTGAAGAATAGTGGAAGAAGTTCAATTAGGGATGTGTCCAACAAGTTTACATTTTCGAACAGGGTAAGAAATTTATCAAAGATAGACTTTACTGATGATGAAGTCTCTCTTCTAGGGAAAGGAAACAAAGTAGCTCTTGAAAAATTTCAAAAGAAGGACTTTCAACTTCTAGCTGCTCATTTGGATAAGAATGTTGATATCCATGGAAATAAGTTATTAACCAACAAGCTGGCTACAATTCTTGTGAATAGGAAACCAGGTGAAAGTTTAGAAAACAAATATAAGGACAAATTAAATTCTATCATGGCCCAATCACTGAAAACCATCAACAGTAAAGTGAAAAATAATGATTTGATTGTCACAAAAGCTGACAAAGGAGGTACCACTGTAATTCTAGAGAGGAAAGACTACATAACCAAAGTGGAAGACTTCATAAACAAAAATAATTTCAAATCTACCAGGAAGGACCCAACAGTGAAATTCAATTCCACACTTAGAAAGACAGTAAAAGACACAACAAGTTTGTTCAAGGAAAGGGAAAAGAAATTTCTAACACAAATGAATCCACAGACACCCAGATTGTTTGGTCTACCAAAATTACATAAGGAAGGCATTCCCATAAGACCAGTTGTTTCGTCCATAAATGCTCCAGCCCACAAACTTTCATACAAAGTCAATAGTTTATTTAGGAATTACACCTCCTTTAGACCAAAATATGGGGTGAAAAATTCAATTGAACTGGTGGAAAAGTTGAACAAGGTTGAGGTCCCCAGCAATTGTAAGTTAGTGTCATTTGATGTCTCTAACCTCTTCACTAGTGTTCCTGTACAAGAGAGTCTCCAACTGGCAGGAAAAATATTAGATGAAACCCAATTTCAGGATCCAAAAGAAAGAGAAGAATTAAAAACTTTGATGGCAGCATGCACAGAACAAAATTTCTTCAAGTTCAATGGTTCTATCTACACACAGACTGAAGGCTTAGCCATGGGATCCCCCCTTTCACCACTACTGGCAGATATTTTCATGGACAATTTTGAGAAACAGTTTATTGAATCCACAAAATTTCAAAAGAACATCAAGTATTGGTTTAGGTATGTGGATGACATACTTTGTCTGTGGGAAGGCTCCTCAAGACAGTTAGAAGCATTCCACAATGATCTAAACAAATCACACAAAAATATTGAATTCACTAAGGAAATTGAGGAAGACCATCAACTCAACTACCTAGACCTCACTATATCCATCAAAGACAGTAAACACATTTTCAAAATCTTCAGAAAGACAACAACAACAGACTCAGTAATACCAATGAACTCCTGCCACCCATTTCAACATAAACTAGCAGCTTTTCAATCCCTTCTTGACAGACTAATCAGAATACCTATGTCTATAACAGATTTTAGAAATGAGCTGGGAATAATTTTACAAATTGCAACTACCAATGGTTATAAGCAACGAACAGTGTACAACCTACTAAACAGAAAGAAGCAGAGATCAGCCATCAAATCAGTTTACTCACAACAACCAGAAATTTTCAAAGACAGTTGGGTCACATTACCCTATATTGGAGCAGTCTCACATAGGTTGGGGAATGTGATCAGAAAGGAAGGACTACAGGTAGCATTCAAAACAGCACCCTTACTCAACACACTGATGAACTCTTCAAAAGACAGCATAAACAACTGGGAAAAAAGTGGAGTTTACAAACTCAAGTGCAGTGATTGTGGTGCTCACTATGTGGGACAAACTGGTAGGTCTTTCAAAACACGTATTGCAGAGCACACAGCAGCTTGGAGAATGGGCAACAAAAACAAAAACTCAAATTTTGCAGAACACCTTTTAGACACCGGCCACAATTTCAATCCTGATAATGATGTGGAACTAATCCATTTCTGCCAAAAAAGCAGGATGCTGGATGTGTTGGAAGCTATTGAGATCCATAAACTGGAAAAAGACAGTTCTATCACAAGCCTCAATGACCAAATAGAGTTTGTTAATTGTAACATCAGTAGATTAGTTCAAAACCACTTTTGATTTAGGATACAATTAGGACACTGAATTTTAGTTAGGTTGATTAGGTATATTAGTTCAAATAAGTCCAAATATTGCTTTCTTTGTGTTTTGAGGATACTTTCATCTAATATAAGATAGGAATAGAGATATATAGATAGACACAAATAGTTGTGTCCTATAAGCTTTTAACTCCCATTTAATATAGGTCTAAACTAGGAATAGAGGTATAGATAGACAAAAATATAGACAGTATATTGGTTAGTTAATAGGTTTGAATTTGGGGGTTTTCTTTTTGTTTTAATGTTATCTTTCCTATAAGCTCTAGTAGAGTGACATTCTAGTATGTTCACATTTTTATTGACTTCCTTATAAAATTATAAGCTATGAATAGAGGCAAATAGTTGGACAAGAATGTGGACAGGATGCACAGATTAATGGGGTTAAATTTTGGTTATCAGATTTTTATTAGTCAGTTTAAATATAGGTTAGAATATTGTTTCCTTTGCTTTGAAGCTCCCCTGTAAGTTTCAGGTTTCTAGTAGTGTGGCTTACTAGAATCTTTTAATTACTTTCTTTTAATTACTTCCATTTAATAAAGGCTAGGAACAAGGTAATTGATAGACACAGTGACAAATAGTTGCAGACAGATTGAAAATAGTATAGACTTCAGTCAGGACTAGAGTGGTTATGATAAATTTCAAGACTGGTTCAGAATATTAAGTTTCAATAGGTTAAGATATTACTCTCTCTAATTTTATTTTAATTTTTATTATCCAATTTTATTTTATTTTATTTTTATTTCAATCTGTTAATTTTAATAAACTCAAGTTGAGTTTAACCATAATATAACCATATTCACTTTCTAGCTATCAAGTAGCCTTTGGCTACCAAGTTTTGTTGTTAAGAAGCCTCCTGCTTCTTTAGTACAGCCGAGGATGTGTTGGTAAGACATGAAACCATGGTCCTGTATTCATTTGTATCAATAAAGTGAAAGTTGACAACTTCTAATTTGTTTTCATTATGGAACGATTTCACAATATAAACATTGGATCTACAAATTTTATGATTATTAATTTGTTATAGCAATAAATCAAATGTAGGCGCTATTCTGTTGAAAATTGTCTTAAATAGTTTCCACTTCAAATTGAAAAAAATAGGAAGATATTCTCCGTCCTTGTCCCTCCATTGCTAAAGCTTATGCTCTCCATTCTCCTTTAAAATCAGCTTACAAGAATAACAAACTGAGAAATAAATTCCCTAAAACCATCAGACTTGAACAAACTGATGACTCATAAAATGTCACAACAATTGATGGAATATTGATTTCAACAACATTGTAGTGAATCTTTGCTCAATTAAAAAATAAGAATATCTCCTTAGGCTTCATATACAGTTCTTGCTGAAATATTTTCTTCATCAGGAAGGTAATCTCGCTATCGGAAATAGGTATTTTTACAAACGACATTCAGAAAGTTGAATCTGAAACGATCTGCATTGTAACAACAGCGTGAGAAGATACTGTTTCATGATAATAACTGCTATTCTACAGCAATAACGTTAATTAGAGCGCATCAATACAGGAATAGGTATCACCTGGAACCGTTATTAAATTATTACACCATGCGCTACAACCTGTTTCCACCAAAGTGGAAAAAATCACTTTCAAACGACAATGAAAAAGAAGATTCTATCTACTTGTGAAACAATGTAACACATAACGGCGGAATAATTTGGATATTAGGCTACAGAGGATGACAAAATATGGTAATAGCTATGGAAATGATCGGATATTGTAGGAATGATTGTTATTTCCAATTATTTCCTGTTAATAGCGGCGTTGACAAATATCAGGACTGCCTGATCTTGACCTGAATTCCTAGAAGTGTCTAGTGGGTGTAGGTTGCATAATCTCCTTCTAAAATAAATTTGACAGGTTTAGTCATTTGCAGTGATGCTCATATTGAATTAGCTGTTAATTGTTGAGAAATTATTTTGTACTCAATTATTATTATAAATAGTACAGTATTACTTCTTGCTCATGCACATGCAGTTAAAATGCATTGCAAAAGCCACTGCAGTATACTCCGACAAGTAGTTTTGATTTCCTTTGTTTAAAATTGTCATACTTTTTGAGATTAAGTCTTGAGGACATATTACAAGACAAGTCCATCCACATACCATCAATACTATACAGTGACCCTAGATGACCCTAAAGTGTACCTAAATACTGTCACAATAGAAACGACTCAATTTATGGACTTAATCTCAAAAAGTATGTACCTACTTGATTTGTTTTCTTTGAAATAGGAGAGAAAAGCCTAAAGTAATCACTGAATTGCAAAATCAGCAAGTACTGAAAATAGCATCGGTTTAATTTGAAGTGAGTGAAAATATAGTATTATAAGTGCGTATAATTAATAATTTATTTTTTTCATTTAATTATTTCAACTATCTCTGTTGGAAATTTTCTATTGACAGTTTTGATAGTCGTCTATTGACAGTCTAAAGATATTACTTCCAATTTTTGAAATACAGTATCACGTCGATTATACAGCACTGCCATATTTATAGAGAATACCATCTATTGAAAGACTATTTTAGAAGATCTACCTAATTCGGTACTGTACCTACTTGATTTGTTTTCTTTGAAATAGGAGAGAAAAGCCTAAAGTAATCACTGAATTGCAAAATCAGCAAGTACTGAAAATAGCATCGGTTTAATTTGAAGTGAGTGAAAATATAGTATTCGTCCGGACTCTCAAATTTGTGACAATCTATGAAAAATATAGTATTTGTCTGGACTCGCCAGACCGCTTCTATAACGCTGATTGTGTGGAACAGACATTTATTAATTTATTAACACAATGGGTTTTACACTATTATTTAAAATGTCAATACCAAAAAAAAAAAAAAAAAAAAAAACATAAGAGAGCTAGCAGGGTTCCCCATTGCCCCTTTGCCCGATTCAATTGAATCTCGAATTCTTGGATGTGTAATAACCTATCTACAAATTTAATTTAGTAGTCTTTTTTCATCCCTCTTCTTCCTCGTCATCCTTTTTCTTCTTATTTCTTTTTTCTCCTTCTTTTTCATCTCTTTATATATTTTTTCCATCTTATTCAATTTTCCCGTCATTCTTCTTTCTCTCCTTCAATCCCTTATTTCCAGCGTTAGAGAGTACAGATAAACCGATTACAGAGTATACATAATACATATATCGTATCTGTTTATCATATAGGTTTAATAAAGCAATTATCTACGTTGAAATAATGAAATAAACTCGTATTGTCGATCGATCAAGAATTTAGCATAAAACAGGACCTGGGGCGATTGAGCAGTCAACAACAAACTGCGTTCCAGTGGCGAATAAATATTGTTTTCTCCACCTTGTTCATCTCTTTCACTCTCATTCTCGATCGCTATCACTCTCCTTTATTCTCTCATCCTTTCACTCTGTCTCAACGTGTCTTGTCTAATAATTTATGTAGGAGTTGTGTTTTTGCGGGCAATAGAATCAACGTTCTTGCTTTCGTTGTGGGCGAGCGAGTGAAAGGCGTAACAAAGACGTACAACGTCCGCGCATAAACGGTAGTCTCTGCAGACGCTAGACGTAATAGGGGAAAAATTATATTCGAAATACATATATTATCCTGTTTATGAAGGGAGTCAAATGAAAACAAGCGAGAAATAGACGATGACTTGATAACATTTCGTTTAACGGGATTTTTTAATCAAGATTATGTTTCTTGAACTCCGGTTATGGAGCACAAGACAAGTCAGATCATTACAATATTTAAAATATAACCATTCTTATTCACTATTTTTTCATTTTTTTGAAGGATGAAGAAGCCCACATAGATCTGAGACCTGTGCGTGGGTTATGAGTTGGATGATGGTGATTGATGAGTTGGACCTACAGTTTTAGGTGGGTTCCAAACCACAATTTAAATTACACAATTACAATTTAAATTAGTTGAGGTGAAGCTCAATTTTGATCTGAAAGGAAATAACTTAGGAATAACCTAACAAAATCACTAGTCATGTGGAGAGTCTGCCTATTTTGCGCCTACTCCCAACCACAAAGGTAGCCGGCAGACCGTGTCATAGCTGGAATTCGCTAGAAATAGTTTATGAGTTGTGTTCTGTTACACGCTAGTGAACGAGCTAGCGGTCAAATCATGATGTGTGGAAAATAGAAAAAATACTACACCTCTGATGATGATTCCAGCTTGAGGACACAAAACGCATCACGGTAAGGTCTTCGACCTGCAACGAATTTTCCAGTAAAAAGATGGAAAACCTGGAACACGCAAATAGAAAGATTGTTTGTGAGTGAGAGTAATATCAATCCGCATTTATAACGCTATTTCATAGAGAGTAACAGAGTAATTGAATAATATTATACAATGATATTAATGAATAAAGCAATTGGATTTATTTATTCATCTATTTATAACACATAGCACAATCAAGTAAAGATACAACAGGCTCAGCCCACTACTACTTTCTTAACAAATTGCAATTGAAAAATCCAAATTTTAGGTTATGACCTACTTCAACTAGAAATTTCACTTTGAAGAACAATTCCTGATTTTTTCCAAAACATCAATATCAATTTAGATGTTCACTTTAAAAACGAAGCACTAAAACTGTCCATTAGTCCAAAGAGAGTGAATATAAAATTTTAGGTTCTGACCAAGTTCAGCTAGAAATTTCACTTTGAAGAACAATTCCTAATTTTTTCCAAAACATGAATATTAATTTAGATGTTCACTTTAAAAACGAAACACTAAAACTGTCCAATAGTCCTAAGAAAGTGAATATAATTTTGAATTTTGTTCGAGATTTTAGAGCCGAAATTATAGAAGTCAAGTCAATTCAAACACATGTTCAGAATTAAACAAACAATTGATCGCCAGGTATTGTTGAGTTTTTTTTGGAGAGAATGGATTTCGATGATGGAAGACTGTGAATCCATGGATGAAGTAAATTCATTCATTCATATGTGTAATATAATTGGGCTGACTGGTCTAGATTCTAGTGGATGAATTAATGAATTTCAGGTTAGACTCCAGACTCAAGTCTCCAGACTCATGTGGGCATCATCCGCAATAAAAAAACTTATAATTCATAGGCTTTCAAACTACTTTATAGGTTTATAAACGTTTAAATAGGCTGAAGAATAAGCTGCATTAAGTTTCTGTAAAGTGAATGAAAATACTGTTTACTGTCCACCACTATAGAAATATACAAATTTTATAGTCTACTGGAGTGCATGATGCTTGTAGCTACATGTTGAACTTTATTTAACAGCCTACCCAGCAGCATTTTAATTTTGTTTTGAACGTTTTTTTGGGTTCTTAATAATTCACCATCTGAAAAAGTTGTCAAAAGAATGTTAACGAGTGATAATTTTGTTTTAAAACGAAGACGTAATTTTTGGGCTTCCTGCATTTCCTCAAGCTTTACTAATACGGAAATGCATGAAGAAATAGTCATCCCAATTAGCCTTAAATACTCTACAAATTCTAAAAATACTGTGAGATTTTATTGCATTTGTACAATTTTGGTCATTTATCTCGTTAATTTTTAATGGAATTGAAAACGCTGCAACCATGCTGAGAACTGCCATGGGAATTGATAGACAAATGAAAAGATTCCACTTTAAAAGTTATTCTAGCTTTTACACAAATAAATATTCAAGTCTAGAATAAACATGAATAAGAAAGTGATAGAATTAAACATTCACTATAATAAATTCTAAACTACTTTTACTTTACCTATAGTAATTTAATTTTTTAAGTAATTAAAACGTCTGTGATAAGAGAAGGCTCTGGCAGGCTATGTTTCCTGCAGCCTTGAGTTCAAATCTCATTCATCCATGGATGTTTCTCATCCTTCACACATTCACCTCATTACCCACGCACAAGTCTCCATTACTCATGTGGGCATCGTCCGCAATAAAAAAAGGCTCCCAATTTAGTTTATAAGTTTGCAAACTATCAATTAGGCAGAAGAATGAGCTGCATTAAGTTTCTGAAAAGTGATATAAAATACTGTCTACTGTACAGTAATTGATTAAGAAATATACTCATTTTGAAAAACATTCAACTGTGGAAAAATACTTAAAAATTCAAGGAAATACTTGAAATAATTTTGTCAGATGTGCAGCACTTTATTCACAAAAATCTTCAATCTTATTATTAAAACAGAATTTATTAATTTCGAATTCCTCTATTACTTTATACAGAAGATTTCCACAATGGCGGATATTGACAACAGCATTGAATAGCTGATGAATATATTGATGAATGCTACTGAACAAAATATCAGTCACCACCGGGAATCGAACCACGGACCTCTAGTGGTTAAGGTCTGCGATTTGATTCCCGGAAATGACTGATATTTTTGTGCAGTAGCATTCATCGATTTCCATCAGCTATTCAATGCTGTTGTCAATATCCGCCATTGCGGAAGTCTTCAGTATAAATTAATAGCACTTTGAAGAATTCGAAATTAATAGATTCGTATATTTGTCTGTTTTTTAAATTGTCAGTTACTTCAAATTAACTTACTATTGAGTTACAATGGCGATACGATATTAAGAAATTGATCGCATGACCAAAGGTGACGGTATTTTTTTCAACACATGCAATGGGAGGCACAGAAGCATTATTAGATTATGCTGCTGACGTTGCATTATCTTCTAGGATTTCTTGTTCCATAAAGATCTGCGTTGTTGATATTTACTTTTGTTGTAAATTTAACGACTTGCAGACAGTTTTATATTGTGAATGTATAATAAATGTACTCACATTGGCCGAACGTTTTCGAGGTATTGAGATATGAGGAAGATGAAATTCAATACCTCGAAAACGTTCGGCCGAATGTGGGTACATTTATTATATACTAGCCGGCAGACTCGCTTCGCTCGCCTTAACCGTCTAGCCAGGGGGCTCCGCCCCCTGGACCCCCGGGATGTCCAACTAATTTCCATTGTGATTAAATTTACAGAAATAGGTGATTTTGGGGAGAATTTTGATACCATTACTTAGTATGCATCTAGGGTCTTAATCAAACATATACTTTTCATAAACGTTGGCTTTTAGCTATTGAAATTATTTTGGTAGCTCGGGATAAGTTTGCTTTGTTTGAAACAAATTATTATTCATTAATAGACCTAACCTACTGAACTTGCCAGCCAAACAGCTTAAAGGAACAGCTGATAGAAGTCAACCGTTTTTAATCATATGGCAGACCCCCTAGCAGCGTTATTTACACTGTCTTTGAACAGCAAAAGACTTTGAACTTTGCATGTAGGCTACTATACAGTCGGAGCCTTGCAATATGTGGGAAACATATGACTGGGTATGATGAAATGTTATTATGCCAGGTTGATGACATCTGTTAAGTGCAAATTTCAAAATATTTGGCTGTTTATCACCAAACTTTTCAAAAGTCGTCGATTTTGGGCCCATTTTGGGGCTAATTTTGAAACTTTTTTCCAAGGTACATCTAAGGCCGATACTTAACATGAATACCAAATTTTATCTGATTTGACCTTATGGTTCTCTAGAAATTGTTGTTACCTAAATTTTCAAAAATCTTCAATTTTGGGCCCATTTTGGGGCAAATTTTGAAACCCTTTCTTAGCACGCGTCTAGTCCACCTACTGAATACGTGTACCAAATTTTATCGTTTTTGGTCGAGTGGTTCCTGAGAAACTGTGATGAATGAGTCAGTCAGTGGTATTTCGATTATATATATATAGATTCACAATAAAAAACTGACTGCAAGTCGTTAAATTTTCAACAGAAGTAAGCGTTATTATCATTATTATTGAGCAACATAGTTAGCAATAAAATAAACTTCTATTAGACAGTTGTACAGTAGTATGTCACCTCCTTAATGAAACTAATGTACCTTATACTAATGTTACCTTATACCTACATACAGAGTTCACATAAGAATAAGGTTAGTTGGTAGCACAGGTAGTGTGAAAGGAAGAGGAAAGAGGTTCAACTTCTGTCATGTGGGCCACTTAACATGCTTTGCTATGGTGCATGCACTCACTTGTCTCATATGTAGCCTACTATCTCAGATAAGATGCATGACAATTCAACACAACAGGTGTATGACCAAGTGATTGACTTCCATGACAATTGGATGAATGAGAAGTCAATGCTGGCCGGAAGTTTTTATCTTGAATGAATAGTACACTTAAAGAACTACATTTAATGAACTTGAGGTGATTTAGAGCCTATTTAGGCTTACTTGCATTATTATCAGTGATAGTAGAGTAACATGTCAACTACAGGTAATGCTAATAGTGAATGTAGGCTACTAGGTGAAGACAGTTCCAGTCTGCGCACTTGCATGAATCACTGTTATGAATTCAGTTGCATGAGACACGAAGTGTCTATTTATGTAGCTCTAATCAACTAAGTTGTGAGATGGAACCATCAAATTTTATTTGGAATTATTTATGCTTAATAGAAATAGATTTGCTCTGCTTGGATATAGGATTCAAATTTGAGGATGAATATATAGGATAGCAGAAGATTATTTCTTGCTTCTAGAATAACATCAATATCTATGTTACAATATCTCAACTCATAGTCTTCATAGTGGGGTTTATGCAAGATAATTATTGACAACAGATATTCTGTATTAATCAAGATATTCTATAAAGATTTCTTAATTATATTCTGATTAATAAATTTTAATTTGATATTCTATCTAACTATATTGAAACTACTTTAATTCATGCACTTTATGAATTAATGTACAAGAAAATGACTATTTACAGATAACTCTGTAGGCCTATAGGCTTACTGAACAAAAATTAATATTGGCAAGTTTGTACTCTGAACTTTCTAAAAGCTTTTAATGGAACGTCCTTTTTTTGAAACTGTCATCCTCATGAAAGCCATATGCTCTTCATCATAATATAATGCTTGGAAATTATTGGAAAACACCAAACATGACTAAATGATGTAAACTTGCACCCATGACACCTCAGAGCAGATTGGAATTAAGTAATCAATAAGGGAGTACATAATAGCATAGACGAAGAACTATGTTGCATGTTAAGATCGTACAAGTTGAATGTTATGATCGTTCAAGTTGAATGTTATGATCTTTGCTAATAGGGACTAGGCCACCTAATTTCTCAAAGTTTCAAGTAAGTTCATTGTTTTTAAACTATTACTACTCTGTTATGGTTTTTTCTCTTTATGTATTGTAAAAATACGGTTTGTAGAAAAAATCTACAATAGTTCTGTTATAAAGAAATGAAAGGAAATATTAATTATAATTTGAGTAATTTGAATAAAATCTGAATTATTAAAATATAGCATAAGTCAGACAGACTGGCGGCCCGCTTAGCGTAGTTGGTTGGGGCGTCGCAAGTTCAGCTTGCTGCCTTGCGGTCGTGGGATCGAATCCCACTCATCCGTCAGGCATTTATGTGTAATAATTCACCTCATTACCCACGCACAAGTCTCGGACTCATTTGGACATAAAAAAACACTTTATTTACATTGGCAATAAAAAAGATACATCAGTGTCCTAAACAAACATACTGGAATAATTGAGATTTAATACTGTTCGGAAATAAGAAAAGAAACTGTGCCTACCTTTTCTCTGCCTGTTATAACATAATAGACAATAAAATACTTCTCCATAACTAACAAAAATTTCCTTGGTTTTGTCTAACAAAAATATTTAAAAAAATCGTTTGGATAGAAACCTTTTTAGAATAGAATATTACCAATAATATATATGATATAATTTTATAATATTTTGTGCTTAAAGGCCATACAGTCTCCCATACTTGTTTTACAAGTAGTTAGTGATAATTTAAAATTAGTTGGTGGAACCGACCTAATACTGTACAATGAAATTTAGGAAACCAAATCATCAATACAATCAGTGTATTATCAGAATGTTTTTCTGCTTCTATTTCAAGGTCACAGTATCTTTTTCAATGCTAAGAATTGAACTTGCGTTAATAAGTTAATGAGCAAAAGCAATCACACATTATAGAGCCCATAATAGTTGCTTATGCAACGATTGTATTATGACTGCCTTCAAGCTACGAGCTAGATGCAAGTTAAAACACGAGCGAAGCGAGTGCTCTAAACATCTGATGAATTGCTTTAAGGAAAAATACAACAGTTGCATACAATACTTTATCTCCGACTAACAATACATTACGTTTTATATAACTTACCAATGAATCCAATAGCTTTCCCAAAGTACAACATAACCTACAATGCCTCATTTTGTTGGCAGTTCCGATTTCGAAATGTTTAAATCAGCTGATGTGACTATTGCATAATATTCATTTCAACACTGTTTAATACATAAATCCTGGATTCTGATTGGTCTAGACTCCTGAACTGAAAGTGATAGTAGTGTTAAATAGCTTCATTGAGACACTACTCTGATAAGACGTGGAATAAAATAAACATCACTTTCTAACCTCTTTTATCTACTTTATAACGTAGCCGGAGATAAACTATTACGTCAAATTTGATTTGGTTTCGTAACCAAAGACGACCAATACGTTGTTCCTATCTACAATATAATTCATCCTCAAAAAAAAATCCATAATAAGCTTTATGTGTTTTGACTTGTGCCATTTTCTTTGTAGTTAATCACTTTCAGCGTTGATAAGACGACCAATATGCTTTGTAATTGGGATTCAGTGAACGCCTATCCAAAAGGCCGTTCAGTGTCGTTTTGGGAAGCAGAGACAGCTTCACACGATGCGATCAATGTCGTCGACTGCCGTCAATGACTTGGATCGTCCATTACCGTCGATTGAAGTGTGCGGTTAATCGTGTGACCAATTTGGCCCCAGTCACGTGATTCTGTGACTTGTGACAACGCCTTGCCTCTCTGGTCAGCTGTGACTGTGACTGTCATCAACGGCAATGATCTGCAGTCGGCAATGAACTGTGAAAACAGCCATAGCAAGATAATTCCTCGCGCCGTGTCACGAGCGTCAAATTCAAGAGGCGTTTCCAACTAACTTCTCCCCTTTTCCATGCTGTGGTATATTCACTTTCAGCTTGAATTCTAGCTTCATAAACTTCATAATTAACTTTGTGTGTATTGACTTCTGCCATTTTCCATGTGGTATGTTCATTTTCAGCTTTATTCCTATCTTTTAAATAGCTTTATAGCCTAATAGTGGTTAAGTGAGAAGGTTGATTTTGTTATTTTTGAGTGAAAGTTTTTAGCAAATGCCTCCGAAATATCAGTGCTATATATAGAAACTTTATATAGCGTAATTTCATAACTTATTTATACTAGCGTAGTCATATTATAATTTTATAAGAACCAAAATCTTAAATTTTTAGTCTGTGTTAACCTCAGTGTTTTTGACAATGTAACATAATATGTTATGATATATGTTAAAATATATTATCCAGTGGAACGGTCGTTCCACCACCCGTCCCCCCCGACACGAATGAAAGACCGACGCCACTGTATATTCTGTAACCAACTTCCCTTTGATGTGCGCATGCCGCCATCTCAATTTACGCGGAAGGTAGTGAAAATTTTAAAATGTTGTAATAACATTATTTTTTTAGATTTTTGAGCGCTTTCATTTAAGACCAGAACGAAATTTCTACGATATAAATTCGCGAAGATACCATATGCGGGTATTTTGTCATTTTATTAATTTTGGGACTTTTTATTTCCACACAGCTAATGACAAAACTATCCAACAGATTTCGATGAAACTTGGGATATAGGTTCTGTTCATCGAGTAGATGCCCGCAATTGAATGAAATTTTTAAAATTTTGAAAATTGCCCCTTCACCCCTCCATTTGGGGCCCCAAAATTTTGAAGTTTTGAAATTTTTTTCCAAAAATGAAATCGATGGACTTGATAGTATAGGTATAGAAAATTTGAAAAAAATCGGATAATTAGGGGAGACTGGGGAAATTTTAAAATTTTCGTGAATTTTCAAATTTTGGTCAACTTTGAGCACTTGATGTGAAAAATCTGTAATGAGTTGAGATTTCGGACTACCAAAAGCGATTGAAGACATGTTTAAACTATTTACATTTAAAATTTCAAATCATTTAATGTCCGATTAAGCTCTGTAGCTCTGTCTGAATAATAACTGAAAGTTGAAAGTTGCAATATTTTGAATTTAACATTTTATCGAATGTAAATGTCGCGATCCTAGCGGTTAAAAATTGAAAGTGATTCACACTGTTGCCACCGCCAAATTCGACATTTTCAATAAGCAGCATAACTAGTGTGCTCACTCGTAGTCGGTTATTTAGCAACCGTTCTACGGAAGTCAAATACTTAACACAGTTTGATAAATGTTCGTTTTGTGAAAAATTAGACTGTTTCACCTCGCTGTCAGAGTGCTCTCAATGCAACGACGTTTGTCGTCATAATTGTTCTTTGGTATGTATTTAAACTTAGCAATTTATTGCAATTTTTGAAATCTTGTGAAAAATTCTCAAATTAGGTATCTATCTAATTTCTTTATCCTCTTCAGTCCCAAATTGTTAATATGATTGATTTCACGTTTTCTCTTGTTTTATCCTGCTATACTGATTGATTATTCAAAGTCAATGATATTGGAATAAATTTCAATAATCTAAATAACTCAAATTGAACTCAAATTGAAAATAAAAGATTAGGTTATGTTTACATTTATCTGGGCCCAGGCCGTGTGTCCAGCATACTGGACTCAATATTTATGTCATCACAAAGTCTCTTCTCAATCTCAATCTAATTTAACAAACTTTGTTGTTAACTGCTTATACATAAATTAATGTTGCTACAGTGATATGACGTGAAAGTCTGGATAGTAAATGTTAAGGTGTGGTGCAACAGACACAGTCACAACGTCATGTCTGTTCATTCAGTATTAACCATAACTGGCACACTTATAGCTGGAATAATTTTGTAGCAACCAGTGAGGATAAATATCTTTTATCAAATAACATAGCATTTCACTGTTTTAAAAAAAATTGACTCTCTCCCCATCCATTGTGTTTGCAGTGTTTTACCTCTATAACAAGTAGGTAAAAAAAACTGATATCCTCTCCAAAAAAGAATTCGTCACCCGTCCTCTACCCCGACCCTATTGAAAACTCTGGTGTGGAAACTAAAATTTGTGTACCAGAAAAAAAGTCAAACAAAATTTTATATAAGCTTTCTGTAAGAAAATGTTTTGATATAAATAAGAAACCCGTCTCCTTTTGCAATATACATATGTAAAAATTTGGAAGAAATTTTGGGGGAGGGAGAGGGCGCTCAATAATTTAGAAAATTCATAAACACTTGTTAGCTCAAACACTGAAAGTTTGATTTCTGAAAGTTTACCATATTTCCAATTCGTGATTTTTAAGTAAGAATAATTTCAAAAATTCATAAACACTTGTTAGCTCAAACACTGAAAGTTTGATTTCTGAAAGTTTACCATCTTTCCAATTCGTGATTTTTAAGTGGGTGAGATTGAGCGCCCTCGCCCTCCCCCAAAATTTCTTCCAAATTTTTACATATGTATATTGCAAAAGGAGACGGGTTTCTTATTTATATCAAAACATTTTCTTACAGAAAGCTTATATAAAATTTTGTTTGACTTTTTTTCTGGTACACAAATTTTAGTTTCCACACCAGAGTTTTCAATAGGGTCGGGGTAGAGGACGGGTGACGAATTCTTTTTTGGAGAATTTTTTGGAGAGGATCATAATATTATTCAAAATTTGTGAAGGGAGCAGTTTTGGACTTGAGTCTGTTGCGCCTTCACATTCGTTGTAAATTGGTCACAATAAATAAATAAACAACTTTGTGTGTTTTGACTTCAGCCCTTCTCCATGTGGTTTATTAACTTTCAGCTTTAATTCTATGTTCAAAATAATTCATGATTAAGTTTGTGTGTATTGACCTCCTTCCTTTTCCATGTGGTTAACTTTCAACGTTGTTACTATCTACAATATAATTCCATAATGAGCTTTTTGACTTGTGCCATTTTCTTTGTAGTTTGTTCACTTTCATCTCTGATTCTATCTTCAAAATATCGTTCAATAATAAACCTTAACTTTATGTGTGAAGCCTATTGGTCTACAAATGAGAATTCAAATTGTGAAATTTATAATAGTAATATCATTCGGCAAGCTAGCTTCACAAGCTAGAATGCGTCTAGGACATATCTAAACATGTATGACAAAGTTCAACTTTTTTGCGTGAGGTTCTCGAGAAACGATGATGAATTTGCTCCGCTCGTCTCAACCATCTAGTCAAGGGGTTTCGCCCGTAGAATCACCTTTTATAGACTTTTAAATAAATAGACTAACTGATATCTATCTATAGTGCCTCGTCTAAAGTCATTCTCACGTCATAAACTATCTAAAGTCATAACTTATTTTAGCGGCAATGAATGAGCGAGTGTATCAATATTTTTATTTTATATGTACTAGTCTGATGAAAGCCGTACTGTAGTGGACAACTTGATACAAATATGGATTTTTTATTTTTGATGTTTTCCATGACGAAATATTTGATGAACAATCTAATACCAAAACTGACACTGTATTTCAATTAAATATATGTTTTCCACTCACTGTTACTGCATGGAGACACTGCATGATTTTTTATCCACTCTAGGTTTCCTAACAAAGAGTTTCCTGAGTTTACGACGGCTTCTGAGCGGTGATGAACTTTTTACGAACAAAATAAATCAAAAATATAGAAGTCTAAAATAAATCCAAATATAGAAGACTATATCTAGTCTTAGATGCTAGTTTTATTATTGGTTTGATTTTAGCCAACTGGATTTTAGTTTATTAATAGAATAGCCGAAGTTAGTAGGCCGAAGTTAGTAGGAAAGTGGCCGAAGTTAGTAGGAAATATGGTCTGGAAGTCAACATTAATAAAACAAAAACTATGATCATTAGTAAGGAACACATTGACAATGTGCATTTTACCATTGATGGCAAGGTGGTACAGCGAGTGCCAACATATATTTACCTTGGTACAGTATTGAATGAGCAGTGGGATCATTCTCAGGAAATAAAAGCCCGGGTTGAAAAGGCAAGAGCAGCGTTCAACCAAATGTCAAAACTTTTCAAGACGCACAACATAAACCTTGAATTGAAAATTAGACTCCTCCGATGTTATATATTTTCCATCTTATTATATGGAGTAGAGTCTTGGACCCTGACTGGAGCAACAAGTAAGAAACTGGAAGCATTTGAGATGTGGACCTATAGAAGAATCTTAAAAATATCATGGGTGGACAAAATATCCAACAAAAGTGTTCTTCAACAGCTGAAAAAAGACACTGAAGTAATGCTCACAGTGAAAAGAAGAAAATTAGAGTATCTAGGTCACATCATGAGGAACGAAACCAAGTACAAGTTGCTGAAATGTATAATACAGGGTAAAGTGCTCGGCAAAAGAGGCGTTGGGAGAAGGAGGATATCCTGGCTAAGGAACTTAAGAGCATGGTTTTCGTTATCCACCCCTCATTTATTCAAAGCAGCTGCTAACAAAATTGTCATTGCCAGAATGATTGCCAACATTCGGTAACGGATAGGCACCAGAAGAAGAAGAAGAATAGAATAGCTTAAAATTTAATTAATAAATATTCCGTTTTTCTAGTTACTACCGATATCCGGATTTATCGTCTGTTGATGATTTGCAACGTCCTTTTAATTTTCTTCCTTCTCTTTCTCTCTTTATATATATGTATATATCTATGACATCATGTAAGTTAGAACTGTATGGGAGGGTTAAGTGTAAGAGAGGGCCGGCTGCGCCCCAACTTTGCCCTCCCAGGAAAATAATAAAGGCAGTCAATCAATCAATCCCTTTTGCCATAAGCGTGGGGCACTCCTTTCAATCAATAATTTATTACTATCAGACATGATTGAACTGATAGTAATATAATTGTGTTAATGATCTAGCACAGGGAAAATAACATAGCACACCATGAAAATTCCATGGATTCATTTTAATTTAAGTTTATTGAGAAATACTTCCTTGTTTCTCTGAACAATTGAGTCAGTCAACATTAATAATCTATCACAGTTCTACATTTTAAATCTGTATACCCAAGTCGTTGTCACGTCCATAATTAGAATCAACATTTAGTTAACGTTAAATTATAAATTTTCAAGAGGAAATTGAAAATGATTGTCTTCGAGCTCCACTGGAAATCAAAGGGGAAAATTCACTGATTGAATCACCAATCAAACAAATGGATCTAAAATATAATTGAGTTCACTTCGATGAGAGAACATCTGCTTTAAATGAACCTCTCGACTGCTCCATCTCTTTAAACCTATAACAGGAACAGTAGGCCTACTTGATGAAGGCCAATAATAGGTACAAGAACGCCTCTATAATAAAACTGAGGCAGTTCGGAAATCAGAAATAATGGAAAGAATCGGCACTGCTGTAAGACTTTTTAATCAATAGGATTGAAAGTTCATTCAACTTGGCATAATAATTATTCAACTTTGATACTTTGAATTCAACTTAAGTTCCTGAATATTAAATATGAAGGAATACAACGATTACCAGAATACAAAATATATTCAACGTGATCCATTGGCAGATTTTCGAACCTGAAATTATCAAGAGCATGAAACCGTTATCCGAGGCAAGAAAGAATTTCAAACTAAAATAGCTAGTCATAGATTGAAAGCCTATTTCACATAAAGAATAGTTCGATCACTTTCGACAAAACAAAGTTTACCTGGAACTTTGTCAGGGAACGACTGTATTCCCCGGACTTCGACGCCATTGAGCATAAAGGTTTCTCTTGAACGACTCGAGTTGTCTTTGAAAACAAACATAACATTTCTCGAATCAATAGAGTACTTACTAGTACTTTTTTGTTTTGGAGTCACAGCTAGTCTTCTATAAAGTATTAGGGCTATTAAAAATGATAAAATAGTAAAAAAAATTTTTAATTTCGAATTCCTCAAAGTGCTATTAATGAATAATAAGACTAGAAGTCGTCACAACCACATTTTTATTGAAACCCTTGAGGAACTAGTTTCGGTTGTTACACCATTATCAATCTCAAACAAACTAAAACTTAAGTACAGTGTAGCTTAATTTATATACTCAAGACAGAATGGTACTATTGGCTGAGGGTGAAAGTGCTTTTGTTAGGCTGACCTTCATTGAAGGTCTGTGATTGGCTGAAGGCCCTAATGGTGGGAGGAGCAAGAAGGAATAATCAGTGTCAAAATCAAGAACCAAAAAGTAACAAAAAAGAACAATACATACGTAGGCTAGAATTAAACAATTAAAAATAAAATGAAAAATTAAGCTAAATGAAATGGAATCAAAGTCAACCAAGAAATCTTCTGGCCTACTCTTTAATAGACTAACGGTCTTGTTTTTCTGCTATTAAACTGTCAGTTACTTCAAACTAACTTGTGATAAAATAGTCCATGATCTTCACTATATTCATTCATTCAGCGGAGGCTTTGACGAGTCAAATCCAAATTAATTTCCAAAATATAAAATATATACATTTTTGTGACAAGTGAAAATTAGTTTAAGACAGAAGAAGAGCAGAATGAATGATTGTTAAAACACAATTATTAATTTCTTGGATTTCTTGTTCCATAACGATCGGCGTTGTTCATATTAACTTTTTATGTAAATTCAACGAATGCCAGTCAATTTACCTTCTCGATAAGTCAATGTAGATAAATACATTGACTGCAAGTCGTTGAATTTACCATAAAAAGTTTTATCAGTCAAACAATTAATTTGTTTGTAAACAAGACCCACCAAAGAAACCTGTGTGTGGAGATTCAAAATTATTTTGTATCGAGAGAAACATTCGATTTTATCTGACCGCCACATTTGCCAACTTCTTTTGCACCGAAAACCCAAATCATACAGGTTATGCCTGTCCTCGATAAGTCAATGTAGATAATAGAATAAGTAGAAGAATAGGTACTGTTGTATTTTAAATAATCCAAAAAGTTCCAAAGATTTAGGGACGTATTTATGAACTTCTTTCTGTGTGCTCTTGAAATGCCTCTATTCTAAATGTATCTCGAGGGACTCCTGAAATGCATATAGAATAGAGGCATTTCAAGAGTCCCTCGAGTCAAGAGAAACTGAAGGAACGTTCGTAAATACGGGCCTCAGTATTAGGAATTCACAATCCCATCAGTCTGCACGTTAGTATTATGCGTCCAAAGAATCTATATATCATCACTCTAGTTCTCTAGTAATATAAATGAATAAATATCTTATTTCCATTTAAAACTAAAACTAAACATGTACATATAAGACTACTGTACATGACTGTAACTATCAAAGATTACATTTTTATAAACATTTTTTGCGTGGAAATTAACCGCTCTACTATAACATGCCATGCTCTAGAATAGGTTTGCAATTTAAATTTTTCAGAATTCAGTGTGTTTTAATATTAGGCTAGTGAGCTCCCTTATCGTTTGAAATGATGGTTTCTATAGTTTGTATTCCTGTGTTTATTATCCAGTGATGTACTTCGATTTTTAATTTTGGTAATTCCTGTATGTTTTTTGGAAGTAGATTTTAAAGATTTGCTGCTAAAGTGATTGTCTCTGGTATGAAGCCTTTTCAGCCAAATTTGCAATAAGAAATCATCCCATAGATCTATAGACCTACTTCTTTTGAACTATTATGTCATCTTTGGAAAATTCAGATCTTCTCCAAGTTGTAAGTACTGGACGTCGATAAAGCAATCCGACTTCCACTTCATCTTTGTGACAAGAAAGATGTAAGCGAAGAAAGAACGAATCTCTTTGTAGTTTGGTTCACTCGTACGGTTGGGCTGTTCCCTCTTCTCTCCCTATCCTTCGATATTCGGCGACAAAGGATACAAAAAAGATCTCCAGGACAACCCGAATATACTGCAGCAAAAACATCTCCCAACATCACAGTTCAAACCCGAACTCTTCGAATGTTCCGCAGCAAAAAGTGCTGGAATCTCTACCGCACTGACGCGGGGCTAACTACTGCCGTTGTGAAGAAAAGTTCGCTTTCCTGATATTTACAGGAAAGACGCCGTAAATCTCCCGCCAATTTGCATTCAAATAAGGCTGAAACTTCGGTTACGTTACAAAACCGCAAAAAACCAGCAAAAGTGCGTTAAGAAGTAGATGTAGAAATTGGAATTAAGCTTGTTTGAATCCTATTTCGGCTCTTCCTGCCTAGATCTAGTTAGAAGCTATGCGATTGGTGTCTGAGTAACTTAATCAACAGGAGGTTCCTGGTTCAACTCCCAGCTAGGTGTTACATGTAATTAGAATTTACATTTACATTTTTAATAACAATGATGATATTTTATTAAATTGCTAATTGTATTGTAAATTGATATAGTATTAATTGTTGATCAGACTTTACTAGTCTTATACCCCGTAACCGGAGTCTTCAAGACATAATCTTGAGAAAAAAATAAAAATATTCATACATTTCATCTTGGGTAGCCTACTTTGTACTTAAGAAATCTATCCATCATTAGCAAAATGGAAATATAGTATAAACTAAAATTAATAATACCGTAATACTTCATTAATTAATAGTTATACTAAAATTGTGCTTTTTGTTGTAAATTTAACGACTTGCAGTCAGTTTTAGATTGTGAATATATATAATAAATGTACTCACACTTGGCCAAACGTTTTCGAGTTGTTGAAACTCATCTTCAAGTCAGTTTTAGATTGTGAATATCTATCTATATAAATAAAATTAGAGTTTTGTCTGTACATTTATCAGAATTGTATATTTTTTGGTTATTTTTACGTTTTATACATTAAATAAGCCGAAAATAGTCTTATCTCACTTTCTGTCTGTCTGTCTGTCACGGCCTCAAAGGCATTTTACGCCGCCTTCTCCTCAAAAACGAGAGCATCGATCGGGATTTTAGTTATTGAACAGTATTGAAAACATTATTGACAATGTCTTTAGCTATAAAAAACTAAATTAACTTTTTTTTAACAGAGTAATAAACGTTTAAAAACCAAGTATTGTGCGATTTTAGATACATTTCTTCTAAGTTTTATTACCACATAAGAACAAATCACGTAATTTACCAATCAGCTGTTCTCAAATATAATCTGAATGGTGGGCCCTTCGCGACGTTATTTACGCTGTCTGCAGACTTGTGTAGTCGGAGAATTGCAGTCTTTTAGGAAACATATGACTGATGAATCAAAGCTCATCTAATGTTTAATCAATTATTTCTTTGTTGAAAAAAAAACAAAATTTTCTAATTTAAAATTTAAACAAAAATTAACATTTTAGGAAGGTGCGGTTTGTGCTAGGCTCTTGGGAATTCGCCAGGTAGCACTATTATCACCACATAAGAACAGATCACATAATTTATCATGATATATCAATCAGCTGTTCTCAAATATTCTCTGTGATAACACTGTCACTGAATTGTTTACGTTCAAAGTTGTTTACTAAGCTGCTAACAACTTTCTTCATGATCGTTGCTATCAAAAAAGCCGAAACATATTTAGTCATATTTCTAAACATAATCCGTACGAAGGACGGGTAGCTGCTAGTATGTAATAAATGTACTCACACTTGGCCGAACGTTTTCGAGTTGTTGAAACTCATCTTCAAGGCCTCGAAAACGTTTGGCCAAGTGTGAGTACATTTATTATATATATTCACAATCTAAAACTGACTGCAAGTCGTTAAATTTACAACAAAAAGTTAATATTAACAACGCAGATTGTTATGTAACAAGAAATCCAAGAATAAAATTTTGCCTTAAAAATTGACGATTTCTGATGATACATTACAGTAATACATACGTCGTGTTGATTAGGCTGAAGTTGCTGATTTACAAGTGAAATTCAGATAGAATTTCTTCGAAACAGGTATCAAGCAGATACTGTGAATACCTATAATGGAAAAGCCTGGAAGCTATATTGTAATTGATATACTAATCTACTTATAAGAATTTTTATTGATCAGCCAATATGTGTTCGTTCTAACATAATTATAGTATATTCATATAGTGGGATAACGAAATGCTATGTGGAAATATTTTTCACTTATTATACTCTGTTTGTGTTTAATAACCTGTTCTTGGGTTACAAGATTTATTATTAAGAAATAATAAAAAAATAATATAAAAATGAATGATATTCATAGATAATAAATCATAATAATAACAAATTTTTGCATAGAAAGTTCACTCCGAATTTCAAGAATTATTTAATTTCACACTGACAGATCTATGCACAAATTTGTCAATTTCAAGATTATTCGTGATTTATAACGTAACAGAACCAAATTTATCCATTTTCTCAGTTAGAAAATACTTTTTATTTTATAGTTCTCGGAATATCCATTTTCGTCCAATCTCAATCCGAATAATTGAAGTACTAGAGCTATAATGATATCTAAGTGCGCAATCCCAAGTGCAATCATCGAGAATGAATCCCAAAGTGCATGAGAAATAGAAAAAGAATGAGAGAGAATGAGGGAGAGCGAGAGAGAGAGAAAGAGAGTGAGTGAGAGAGAGAGAGTTTGGGAGAGTGCTGAGAAAGAATTAACGGACCGTGAACTTTTCGAATAGAAATGCGTCAAATCTAAGAAGGCCTCCACGTTATCCCCAAACGTCAATTAACTTAAATTGGGAGACGATTGCAAGTCATTATAGAAATAAATTGGAATTAATCAATTGCAGAGAACTTTATCAAGTTGAATGGCAACATTCGACTAACTCGAGTCGCATCAATTTATTTCGTATAGACACTGTGAAGAGATGAAAGGCCAAATCTTATTTAGGACCACTTTAAGTCAGGCCTCAACTTACTACTTAGTTCGCATCCGAAAACCTTCAATGGAATGTAAAGTGGCCCTAGCGTACTTATACCCGCTTCTTACAAAAAATATAGATATATATTATAGATATGAGTTAGATAGAATTGATGTAGATAGGTGACCTCATCTTCAAAATCCTTCGAAAGAATGTGGAATGTTCCCAGAGTTACTTTTCGCTCGAGTAATACAGAAAGCATATCTATAAACATATGTTGAAATTGTTGTAGATAAAAGTGACCTCAACATCATTATTGTATGGTTATTGGATGTCCCACATTGTCAAAAGCGGTGACACTTGATTGGCGTGTAATGCCATTTGCCAGATCGGAAATATCATTCATAATATTCTCAAATTGAGTGACACATAATCATTACGATAAAAATATCGGTGAGAATCAAATACCTAAGTCTATGCTTCAGTACTACGAGTACCTGGACACCCAAAGACATGCCACAACTTATACTTAAAACACATGTCCTGTAGATTACTCTCGATTTCCAGAAATTCATTTACTCTCAACTTCTACATACAACTTCCAGGGCTGATTCCTACTAAATTTCTATCATAGTACACAAAGATTATGTTCATAAACTCATTGATTTTTTATCTATTGAGTTCATTCAATTGAATTTCTCCAGTTGTTCCTTACATGTCTATGATAACGATTATAGGCTTGCATTTATAACAGCACTTAATTTTGTGAGTGGTATCGGACGCGTTCCAGGACCTGAATCCCATCCTCAGCGAACGGAGAATACATACTCATTTTATTTATTAAATTGTCTTCATATTGATTATTTAATCTAAATACTAGGGAAGTGATAGTCGCGAGCCGTAGCAGGTATCTGTTCAATCAGATAGAGATTAGCTGCGTTCTCGTAGGTCCTGTTTGTAACGGTGACCGATTAGATTGTCCAGCAAAAAGGACACTGTTCTCTGCTGTAAAATCACTCCCCGGTGGTTCGGAACCCATCTAGAACTGTAGGTCCAACTCATCAATCACCATCAGTCAACTCATTACCCACGCACAGGTCTCAGACCTATGTGGGCTTCATCCTCAAAAAAAAATCTAATCTAAAATACTTACTTCCATCCATTTCGAAAATGTTTTAGTTAGGCTTCAGTACATCGTTATAATATAAATAAATAATAATTTTATTTCTTTCTCAATATACAATACAAAGAATTTCAACCATGAGCGGTTCAATAATTAGGCCTATATTCAGGTAATAATAAGATACATATAATAAATGAAACATGTATTTTGGAAATCATCCTACCCCACTATGGCATGCCATGTTCTAGAGTAGGTGTTAGTAGAGGAAAAAGGAGGTTTAGTTGAAAATAGCATATAGGATTAAGGATTGGTCAGTTTTCAAAATTACAAGTTTCCATCATAATCATTGTTTGAAAAAATTCTCTCTATATGCTGTCTGTCAATATTTATTAGCCAGTTATGAAGCTGTTGCTTGAATATTTTGGTATGTCCTATTGCTTTAATGTTTTCAGGAATTAAGTTGTAGATATTTGGTGCTAGATGATTGAAGTGTCTTTGATAGAGAGCCTTTTTTGCCCTGTTTGATATGAGGAAATAGTACTTTTTTTCCATTAAAATCATTAGTTTTTCTATGATTTTCTTTTATGAGAATAAATTCTATAGAAAAGATTTAATTATATTGATTATAATTCCAATTTCACTCTCGTACAATTTCTCTATTCAATTACATTCAATAAACTCTAGACCATTTAAAACCCCATTTACCAACTAGATTAGATATTTCTACAAGTACTAGGATACTGTGTGCTCCGTCTCTACTACATTTGATTGAATTAAACTTCATTATTTGTGAATGAAGCTAGTTTTTCTAGTATTCTTACCAATGTCCCAAATTTTAAAATCAGGAATATTCCTTTCTAAAATCTACACCTATACTTCCCATCTCATTCTTATAGTGATCTAACGTTCTTTAAATCTCATCATTACAACTACTTTCAATCTCTAAAACTTACTTGAATTTTCACAATTTTATGGCCTTATAGTGATTTAATGTTCTTTAAATCTCATAATAATTACAAATGAATTTCAGTTTCTGAAATTTGGAGTTTATAGTTCACTGGAATTTATAGTCTTGTAATGATCATACTTCAACATTGGGTTCAACTAAATTTCATTCTCTATAAGACTATTTTGGAAGTTCTACGAATTTATTGTCAAAATCGTCTTTTAATGATTTTACTATTTTGTCTAAAAATCTTTCCACTTGTTCTTTATTCTTTGTAGTAAATTTTAATACGCATTATGCTTTTACAATACTTCCATAATTCCATACTTCAACTATTCGTTTACCATATTACGTATTGCATGCACCTTACCATAGTTCGCTCTTGTGATTCACACAGATAAACAAACTCTTCTATCATATGAATAGTCATTTTTTTAATACAGTATAATTACTATAGTCTTAATACACTAGTCAAATCTGCAAGAAAGTAGAAACCAATCTGTCAAAACAAAACAATTCAAAACACTATATCTATATATCTTTACTATAAAATTCACTCTTGATGCGCAAGTATCTATGACAGATAAATCAACACTAATTGTTTACAAAAAGCTGAAGGATATAACTATTGTTTTTCAATTGATTAAAAGAAAACGAACAGAATTAAAGGCCTCATAATAAATAAATGTAAACTATGTAGATTATGTAATCTACCAGTTTCGTAGCTATATCTGTTCTACCGGCACTATTGACGATATATTCACACGGATTTCTTTGTCAAGTTCAGTTTGATGATTTTGTACTTCACCTTGAGTCTTTTCCAATGAATGACTTTCTTCCTTTTACAAAGAATTTACATTTCCACCATTTAACGCGAGTTGTCTGGCCACTCCATCATTCGATAGACCGCGTCCAATTATCGCATGCAAAGTTGTTTATTTCAGAACTAGAACTGGAAAACAATCTTGCTAATTGCTGGCTATTTAAATCACGTTCAACCTCTGTTTAATGGCTGAAATATCTAATAATAACATTAACAGGATTGATATTGAACAGAAAATGTTTTTCAAGTGTTATGTAAGCCTTGTTATGTTCTACTTGAATGACAATAATATTACGTAATATTAATTAACTAACCTTGATTCAATTATTGATATAATTATTGTAGACGGTTGTATTATTATATGGAGTATGTTATTGAGAGAATATGTTATAGATTGTATGTCGCAATTGTAACTATAATTAAAAATTGAATGATATAAATATTTGTACGCAACGTTTTAATTCAGGGTACAGAAAATTATTTCAGTCATGCCAACAACAAAATCTTTATTTTCTACTTTCTTCGAAAAAAAATGTTTCATTTTATTCAGGATAACAATCAGAGAGATAAGCTGCGTTCTCGTAGGTTCTATTCTTAACGGTGACCGATTAGATTGGCCAGCAAAAAAGACACTGTTCTCTGCTGTAAAATCACTTCCCGGTGGTTCGGAACCCACCTAAAACTGTAGGTCCAACTCAGCAATCACCATCATCCAACTCATTACCCACGCACAGGTCTCAGACCTATGTGGGCTTCATCCTCCATAAAAAAAAAATAATAATAATAATAGTAATAGTTATAATAATAATAATAATAATAATAATAATAATAATAATAATAATAATAATAATAATAATAATAATAATAATAATAATAATAATAATAATAATAATTATAATAATAATAATTACGGATGATTGGATGATATGCATGTTATTATGTTATTTATTCATTTGAAAAAAAGAGATGCGAGAGTGTAATGAGGAAATTAATAGGATGGCGAGAAGGAGTAACTTATAAAATATTTAAAGGAAAAAAAAATGAAAAAGAAAGTAGTAAAAAAAAAAGTAAAGATAGTAAAATTTTGAATATTGGAGCATGTCAGGTTTAGAGAACAAAAATTTATTTGAAATATAGTAAATTCATACTTGGTCAATGACCCGTATGAATTACTTACTACCAGTCAATTAGGTTGTGATATCGGCTACATAGTCCTAAATAATAATAATAATAATAATAATAATAATAATAATAATAATAATGATAATTTCTACAAAGATGGATGTGTGGATTTACGGTGTGGTCTTATGAAGGTGCAATTTTAGTGCTGAGGGGTATTGCTTTTTTAAATTTCATTTTATTTCAAGATTTTGAGAGCTTTGCATTTTCTTAGTACCCATTAATCTTGGACTCAGTGCATAGATTAAAACAAGCGGTAATATAGCAACAAATGACTTCGTATTTGGATTTGGAGATTGTCCAATTTTATCCTCCCACAAAAGAAAAGAAAATTTACAACTCAGTGGAACACTGTAATTAACTGACACAAATTGTCTAAGTAACACTCATTAAAGGGGAGTGATAGCCGCGAGCCGAAGCAGGTTTCTGTTCAATCAGATAGAGGTAAGCTGCGTTGTCGTAGGTCCTGTTTGTAACGGTGACCGATTAGATTGACCAGAAAAAAAAGACACTGTTCTCTGCTGTAAAATCACTTCCCGGTGGTTCGGAACCCACCTAAAACTGTAGGTCCAACTCATCAATCACCATCATCCAACTAATTACCCACGCACAGGTCTCAGACCTATGTGGGCTTCATCCTCAGAAAAAAAAAATAATAATGACCAAAAGTAATTTCCTCTCAATCATTCCCTTATACACTTTATCCATTACCTCATCTACCTTATCAACTAAGAGTTGAGTGGTAGAGAGGACAAAGAGTCCTAACTTTGCCCTTAATAAAGGAAATTAAGAGATCAATCCACCCTTATTCATCAATATTAAATATATTATAATTGTTTTTTGCACTCCGAATTTTCTCACCTCAGCTAATTCCTTTTTCCCTTCAATGTTTTAACTGCTTTTAAACCTCCCTCAAACACAACTGCGATTTTGTAATCTTCCATAACAGCAAATTTCTTAAAAATTCATAAATACAAGCATGTATTTTGATGTGCAACAGCTGATAGTAGGCTATAATAAGAAAAGATACAGAAACGAGTCCAGATTTCGCAACACAAATTTCCTGTGCGTTGAAAAAAGACAAGATAAAAATAGTTGAAAGACTATTATCTAACCGGTCCATTAAGTACAAGAAAAGTCACCTACAAGAGTCATCTTCCATGACCACCAATTCACCTTGAATAATCAACCTATAAGTGCAGCGTGATGCAGCTTTTGCTTGATATAAGTGGTGAAAGGATGATATGCAGTTTCCATAATATATTTATGGTTTCTTACTAACTTCACCTGATATAAAAGCTACGGGCATTCCAGTAATTTTTGTTATTTATTGTTGTACAATAAATTTCAAAACGAAGTATTATTTAAAAACAGTTAGGTTTACTAAATAGCTGAGCATTTCCTGGATCATGTTCCAAAACCTTTTACAAGACTTTTGTACAAATATAGAGTTTCTACTCAAGTATTGTAGAATGTAGAAAGCTATTAATAATCAATTAAGGGAATCAAGTATCTTAGAACATGGATAACCCACAAAACCTATGCACATTATTATACCTTCGTTCTATTATTTATTTTAATTTTTATTCAATATAGATAATCCAAGAAACCTATGTGCATTAATAAACCTTCGCTTTATTTTTTTATAAAGCTAGACAACTACCCAGAATCTTGGAAAGCAGAAGAGATTAGTAAAAATGCTAGAGATAACCAAAATTCTATTTGTTGTATCAGGATTTATTTATTGTGTTTCATAAATTTATTGTGATTTATATAATTTATTGTACCCAAGATAATAATTAATTTATTATGATAATGATGAAACGTTGATTAATCCTATAGTAAGTAGGGGAGTCCAGTCCCACAAGATGTCAAATTATGTTATCTTAAAATAAGATATTCATTTATTGGGACAAAATTACAATGAATGTGAAGGAGCACATTGAAGCAACAGATTGAAGTCCAAGACGGCTCTCTTCACTAATTTTGAATATTTTACATTGTCCAAAATATTGAGGTTAACACAGATTTGCTAATAAACTTCACTCTGATAATGATTATTTTTCACTCAACGACTACTAATTTAAAAGTTCACTCGAAACAAAACACTAAAAACAGTTAAAAATAGTTTTTAATATTAAACTTTGATAAAAACTATTGAGCCGAATATATCGTTATATATAAATATATAATAAAATTGAATCTTCCATCATGCACCACGCATGGCAGACCTCAATAATTATTGACACGTGATCCAACAGAAAAATACGTATCAAGAAGACACGATCTTGATACCAGTCCAATTAATTAATCCATCACACGAGGAGAGAGATGCCAAATGGATGAATCTTCCAAGAAACAAACCAGATAGGAAAAGCTCAAGGACAGCAGGTTCTGACCTGAAAGCATTCCACTCAGTGACGCCATAAATAAGGATTTCCCCATAAAAGTCGTGACTATCCCAGATAATTTTATTATTTCTTCTATAATTTATAGGTACCGTAATAAAGAGCTCTGGGATATCATGAAGACAGCTTTTCTTTGTAATGTTTAAGGGTGCTTGCACAGTGGAGCATCCGATACTCGATGGTAATCACCATCGCTAAATCAAACATATGCTGTGGAATGGTGTGTGATAGATAGGGAGCAGTGTGAATACCTCCATTTCGCTGCATGTGTTTGATTTTGCGATGGTGATTATCAATGATTATCTACTGAGCAGCCACCTAAAACATTTTGCGGTTATCATTTAAAAATTTAGTTGATTTAAATTTTGTTTTCAGCTCATTGAGTCTACAGGAAAGAAAACTAATTTAATAACCAAAAATATGAACATTAAATTTAAAAAAAATACTCATTTTGTATGCACTCATTGAATGTGCGTACACCAATAATCAATTTTATAAATAAAATGGCTATAGTTGGCATGGCTATAGTTAGCATGGCTATAGTTGAATGTGCAGTACACCAATAATCATCAATTTTATAAATAAAATGGCTATAGTTAGCCATTTTCTTCATCACCAGCCATTTATTTTAGCTTATTTATTTATAAATTCATAACTCTTGCAGTGGCGTATATAGAAAAAAAATCGGGGGGTTTCCCGACAACGGGCATTGGCGCACCCAGGATTTACTATGGGGAGACGAAACTACCGGGTGGTCTGGAATAACCCCATCGAAAAGTCGGGGGGTCCTCCTCCGGGAAAACTTTTCATAAATTGAAGGGAAAATCGCAGATTTCTTCCCATTTCTACCAATTTTTCTAGTATTTGAAATTTGGGGGGCTCAAGCTCCCCGAGTCCCCTCTTATATACGCCCATGGCCACTTGCCTAGGATCGAATCAAACATCAAATTCCAACGAATTACTTCCAAAATATTTTGCAATTACTACAAGAGCAATTACTGATAAGTTTGTACTTTTTTGTAATGAAACCAAGAAGGAGATGTTATGAAAGGTAGACGTTGTTTTCCTGATTGAGGGAAAGAAAGGTACTCACTGACCTTGATCTTGCCTAAATATAACAATAAGTGATACATCTAAATAAATAAATAAATGTTTTATTTCTCTTCTAAAAATAAAGTACAATTCAAATACTCTTCTAAGACAAGAAAAATTAGGTACTCCCGAGATAATTCTTTTTTCCTACAGTGATCCGAAAAAGTGCCTATTTTTGCACTAACTGTAGCACGCAAAATAGTCTATTCCTGCACCAGTGCGGGAAAGTAAATTGCAGTGCGGGAATGTACTTTTCCGCACTCCAAATTTGCAACCTAACAACACAAAATAGTGAGCATGTAATACGCAGGTTCCCTATTCTGCATTCAAAAATAGGTTGGCTACTCTGCTTCAGCTGTGAAATAGTTGTTGTAGTTGTTGTTGTTGAAATCGATTTGATTCGAAGATAGATTATGTGAGGAATTGTCAGGTTATGTATGTCCTGTTTTGTTCTCTTTAAATTACTTTATACATTACTGTAGGAAAAATTTAATGTGTAATACGAGTGCAAAGTATTGTTTCTGCACTCGAGAAACTTTTTTCACTTGCCTTCGGCTCGTGAAAAAAACAGTTTCTCTTGATGCAGAAAAACGCTATTTTGCACTCTAGTTACACAAATAGCTATTGGGAGTTACCAGCAAGAAAAGTTTTAATTTTACATCATGCATACTTTTATGTGGAAAGCACAATTTTTATAGTTTCATAAGTTTCGAAACACCCACGCATTGTGAATGGATGAATGATGAGAAAGAAAAACATCCAAGGCTGAACGAGATTCGAACTCAAGATTGCAGGAGTATGAATCCAGCCAGAGTCCTAGTTATCAAAGATAAGCACTCCAACCAACTGCGCCACAAGATCCGCTCAAGAATTATTCAATTACTTAAGATAAATTTTATTTCTTAATCGACTCATATATACAAGAAACAGATAATATTGACCAAGTAGTAAAAGTAGCAGAAATAATAATTAATTTACACAGAATAAGTTCTCCTGGCAATAATAAAGCAAATAATAACCTGAAACCTGCTCCACCACAGCCGCCCAAGAATTACTTGATAACTTGAACCAAATTCAATAGTTACTTCGCCTCATATATACAAGAAACAGAAAATATCAACCAAGTATACATCTTCAAGAGCATTAAAAATGGATTCGTCCCCTAGTTTGATTCAGAAATAATAATTTACACGGAATCAGTTCTCCTGGCAATGATATAACCCATAATAGTCTGTAACCGATCCTTGAAGTACTGTCACTTTCTAGTTGATCGTTTTGCTTTGAAATCTCTGAAGGCTACTAGAGTAATTTCCCCTGGAGAGGAGAGGAAACGCCGGGGAATGTCCTCCTGGAAGGAGGCGAATCTGACAAGTAGGAAGTGATAAATGTGATGAATGAAGTGGAAAGTGCATCAATGGTGCAGGACATCGTTAGCGTCGGAGATAGACCGAGAGGAAGGGAGAAAAAAGAAAAAGAACAAAATAAATTCCAGGTCCGAATCTGTTCCAGATAGTTTGTGGCAGCACTCTCAGAGACCTGCGTTACTGGAGTCACAAATCTTGACTAAAATCTTTGAGAAATTATGGGATTGGTTGACTAAATCCATATAACTTGAATGGAAATAATAGATTTAAATTTAACATTGGACAAATCCAGATGCCCCATATCTATCTATTGAAAAACACCTTATTAACATTGCTGATGGGGACGTGGCAGATATTTTAATTATTGATAACTTTCATTAAAATTTAGTTCAAAAATAATAAATATTCCTAAAATTTTAACAAATTTTACTTTTATCAAGTTTTATTTTGGAAACTTAATATATTTGACATTTGATCGTCCACTTCCTATAACAGAGGCAGTCTGCAAACGAGTCGTTTGTCATGGGACTCGTGTGCTAATTCTTGTATACTGTAGTGTAAATAAAGAAAAAGAAGGATTTACAGCATTATCTGCTGTGTCAATATTAACTTCTAAGTAATTAATTGTACTCTTCTTTTGATACTTTTATGGTATTTACTTGGAACTTTGTAGAGTATTCTAGGTGTTTAATTAGAATCTAATAGAATTTTGTGGAAAATACAAGAGTCCTTATTTGTTTATTTTTGAATTCGGTAGAAGTTGATAGAAAAATGGAGAGATATCCCGATTATGGAAAAATTTATAAATAGGAGAGACTTTTGTAAAAATGAGTTCATTCTTGTTTGAAATTTGTCGAGACAAGTGACAGTTCTATTTTGTAGTGATAATTAATTACCGTATATTGTGCCTTAGTGAGAATTATTTTACCTTTTTAAATTCATACAAGTTAACTATACTATAGCCATTATTGTATTACGGACTTGTGCTACGTAAGTTTAATTGTTCTTTTTCGACGTTCTTCTTGAATTATTGGACAGTTATTATTTAATATTAGATCGGCCTTTTATCATTTAGTGATTGATATTTGAACAGTAATATTGAAAACTCTTTATTAGTTGAATAATATCGATTTATATGTTTTTAATTCCTTGCTTATTTTTGTGTAATACATTACTGATCAATGCGTGTTGTGGATTATTTGTGTAAATAAAGTGTGAGTGATAAATTTAAGTGTTGCCAGCGTTATTTTAGGTAATTATAGAACCCGTAACAATACAAAATGAATGGCTGTGGTTGGCTGAGTCACCACAGCCAATCACATCGAGCCATTCATTTACAACTATTTGGACCCTAGTCGCATGCGGGACTACTCGTGGGTGCGAGCGGTCGGCCATAAACATTTTAGCAAAACCAAGAATGATTCATAGGGTTTTCCATAAGCCGCTTCGAGTAAGTTGAGAACTGAGTAGGTTGAAAATACCACTTACCCGGTGGTTCGGAACCCACCTAAAATAGTAGGTTCACCATGTTCCCCGTAACATGGCACAAACGGCGAGGTGGAACTACCCGTAAGGGTCTCCCCACCATTAAAAGCCATAAGCTTATTATTATTACCACAGCGAAACCTGACGCCCGCACATCGAACGACATTGACCGTACATCGAAAAGATGGATGCTCAGCGGATAATATCCGGTTATTAAAATATAATTTGCAGTCCGAATCTGAATCTTAAAAGCAATCGCTTTGCAAAAATCGTTGGAGCCAAACACATCATTTGCAATTAAATTCTCATCATAGAATTGGGATGAATCGCATTATTCACGTACTAACTATTATCTCGACTCAGTTATTTCAAATCATTCCGCTCCAGAAATAAGCATTAATTTGAAAAATAATGGTTTCGTAACGAAGCAAGACGTCACAAATCAAGTTTTCCAACAAGAACCAGTGCTATTATAATAAAGTGGAAAATACACAATGCTAATTTGAATACATTTACGGCAAATAGGCAGGCGGGAATTTCGTATAAACTATCTTCAAATGATCATTCAAATCCTTTCGGTCGAACAACTACAGGATGAAGTATTCAATTTTTTTGCTCTAAAATATTCTTTTTTTTCGAATAGCTCCTTTGAAGAGCACGCTTAATTAACCTCTTTGCCCATGCTACTTTCATTTTTCGAGTGAAGTTCCTTGTCTTTCTGAGTCCACTCTCTCCCTTAGGCAGGCGGGAATTTCGTATAAACTATCTTGAAATGATCATTCAAATCCTTTCGGTCAACTACAGGTAAAACTAAAAGTAGTGCAAGATTAGTAGTCAGGTAGTGCAGTATATAATCTTATACTCCTTAACTGGAGTCTCCAAGACGTAATCTACAAAAAAATAAATAAAAATAATAATAACCGACCAATACAAAATAACAATGATAGACAGGCAGAAACCAAACAACCAAACATAAATCAACTTTAAAATAAGCGCCGAAAATATTAATGGTCAATAAATTAAACAAGGCCAAGCAACAGGAAAAAAATAAATAATGTACATGGGATCTTATTAAACAGAAGTGGGTGGTGATTGGTCATGCGGTGAGCGTGGTGTTCAAGTGGTCGTGATGTTCATTCACGACCGCTCAAGACTGCGCTTGGATGGGTGACCGTGCTTCAATGATTTGATGTTACAAGCTTTATTATCACTTACTCGGTGGTTCGGAACCCACCTAAAATAGTAGGTCCACCATGTTCCCCGTAACATGGCACAAACGGCGAGGTGGAACTACCCGAAAGGGTCTCCCCACCATTAAAAGCCATACGCTTATTATTATTATTAAACAGAAAAAATTAACAAATACACAACTATCCTGTGGCGCATAACATATAACCCATTACATTAAATAAAAATATTGATACGAAATAGATTGGACCACGGTATATAGAAGAATACAGTGGAATGCTCCAAAATGTTGAAGGCTTTGTTATTATCAGGTTACGAAACAACGTGATAACTAATAGTCGGCTTCACAGAACCAGTTTTTAATAATTATTATTCTACTTATCATGACAGTAATTTTCTTATCAACGAATGTACAGCTCTGCCTATGAATTTAAATTTCTAGTTTTAAGCCGTGCATGAATTCTAAACACTGTCATTATTAATTTCCATGTGTATTATCCGTGATATGCAACAATTAAATCACATCATCAATGTTATAATCAAATAATGATCAATGTTGTAATAAAAAAAATCAAGGGAGCACAAAATCTTGTTCGATTTCTTGCATCTGATTTCATTCTCTCATAATTCGAGATCCAAGGTTCACAGAAAGATCAATCTAATATTAAAACTGACATTGTTCATTAAGTATTTCGTCATGGAAAACATGAAACATCAAACTGATTGTTCAATAAGTATTTCGTCATGGAAAACATCACAGAAAGATTTGAGCAAAAAAAGCAGTAAAACTTTAAAATCTTCGAAATTTTAAGACGCCGAAAAGTAAACTTAAACGGCTCAATGTAGCGATCCGATTTTCAGATACCACTACTAATCCAAATAATATCGTATTCAGAAAAGAAGACATCCTCATAATCACAGTTAAAGCGAGTATATCTGTTTTTCAATGTTCAATTATTTATTCTCTATATCAAAATTATTAGTGAACATGCAAATAATTAGGGTTGAGAAGGTACAAATGAAGAGTCTGCATTCTACAAATCTTGTATTCAAAAACTGTAATCAAATATTAAATCTTGTAAAAATAATGCCCATTATTATGCGGGAAAAAACTGGCTCAATGGTCAATTATTATTAAAAAAGTATCAGTAAACATGCAAATAATTATTGTTTGGAGACGGTAGAGATGAAGAGTCTGTATTCAAAAACTGTAATAAAAATAATATTAAATCTTGTACTGTAATAATAATGCCCTTTATGATCTGACTTGTCTTATACTCCTTAACTGGAGTCTCCAAGACGTAATCTACAAAAAAAAAAAAAAAAAAATAAGAAAAATCTGGGTTCTACAACAGCCCAAGGCTATTTCTGGTTTCAGCACCACCTAAAAACCAAATTTTAAAAACTTTCAACCTCGTGACACTGCCGAATTATTGTTAGAGAGCTATCAAGTAAACGCAGCAAATTACAGATAATTTTTGTAATACGGGTCCAACTCAGAAGCAGAATTAATCCTTACACTGGAAAAATATGGAAGAGCCTCGCCTCTTTACTGGGGAAAAAGATAATTCAGGAATGTCAGCTTTTTGTACAAGTTGATACAGGATGCATGGAAAGGAAGTGAGATTATTATTACTCCCGTGAGGGGTTACGCGAAAAATGCCAACAAATATGAAAAACAGCCACGACAAAAAGTATTTCTGACGCTTGGAAATCGCGCGTAGCCCGGAGAACATTTTTTTACAGTGCGTTAACTTCGCATTTAGATGGAAACGACACGTAAAAGCAAACGCTGTCACGAATTCTGACGTGTCTATTGTTACGAATTCCACGTTACTGATCATGTGTGTTTTCATATCTGACACTGAATAGGCGGCTTAAGGCTCATAGCTCGTGTCAAATTATCATCTATTGTCAAGCATTTTGATTTGGAAAAAATACCATAATGCTGCAGGCCCACGCATCTTGAAAATATGCGGAAGCCTCGTATGCAAAGTTGAACGAGGGGATTACCACTTATAAAATGATCCAGGGGCGCCATTTGGGGAGGGCAAGTGGGTCTGTGACCCCTGCCCTCCAGTACAAGTCAAAAATGCGTGTAATTATATCAATATTATTATATTGAACAAAATTTCCCCATTAGAATACTATATTAACTTGATAACATAGTAATAATGGTGGTTCGGAATCCACCTAAAACTGTAGGTCCAACTCATCAATCACCATCATCCTACTCATTACCCACGCACAGGTCTCAGACCTATGTGGGCTTCATCCTTCAAAAAAATAAATAAAAATAAGAAACATAATTGAGCCAAAATTCAAGCCATTTAGATAGAATTTTGCCATACCCCCCTCGACAATTTTCCTCCCATACGATTGACGGAAATAGAGTTCCTGTCTCAATCTGGATTTGGGAATCGAACTTTATTTTCTCTATTAATGAAGATCCATATGGTAAGACATGAAAGAAATTATGGCTGACTCATTGGAAGCCAAAATGAGTGATTTTAGTAGTATAAATATTTTAATTTTGTTTCAAAGATCTATATTAAAAGGCCCTTTTTAAAAAATGGGCAAATATGCTTTTGATATTTGAAATTTTCAAAGATATTTCTGGAAGCTCTCAAAGATTTACTTCCTTGTACCTTCAATATGATTGATATTTTTGAGCTCAAACGAGTATTTTTTTAAATGAAAAGTGATTATGATAGATTCTTCACAGTTAACAATGGAGATAATTAGTAGAGTTTCCGGAGTAGTTATTCCCATGAGCGAGAGAGAAGTTTTGTAGTTTTTGTGTTTAAAATAAGGTTTCATATTGAATTATAGGTTTGTGTAGGAAGGTTTTTAAAGTTGTTTTTCCAACTTTTTCGCAAATTTTGGTTTAAAGAGAGACTCAAGCCCCAAAAATCAGGGCAAAACTATTTAAACGATATATAACTAGAGCCTGGTTATTTATTTATTAATTCATACATAATAAAAACACAATCAAACAAAGATATAACGGGCTATTGTCCACAACTGTTTTCTATAGAAATTTTAATTGAAAAATCCATTATGAGGCGGATTTTTCCAATTTCAGAAAAAGGAGCGGATGATCCTCCCATGCATACGCCCTTATATACATGGGCACTGAACAGACATAATAAGATTGATGAATGATTAGAGAAAAAATGAAAGATTGATATTTTTTTATTAACTTTTTCAACTTTATAATTTTTATAACTTTTTTGTAATTTTTTTTAAACTTTTTATTATAAATTTATAATAAGGTTTCATATTGAATTACAGGTTTATGTAGCAAGGTTTTTAAAGTTGTTTTTCTAACTTTTCGTAAATTTTGGTTTAAAGGGAGACTCAAGCCCCAAAAATCAGTGTAAAACTCTTTAAACGATATATAAGTGTATGATGTTGAAGATCCATCTTGTTTCCACTAATATGTATTATAAACTTGAAAAACACTTTTGAATGGAAATTGACTCACGTTATGGCGTGACGGCCGTTTCGCTCTGTTGTCTAGAGCATCATCAGACGACCCACAGTACACCATACTGTACACGTGTACTGTGGGTCGTCTGATGATGCTCTAGACAACAGAGCGAAACGGCCGTCACGCCATAACTTGAGTCAATTTCCATTCAAAAGTGTTTTTTAAGTTTATAATATATAAGTGTAGTCAATTTTAATTGTGAATGAAAATTATTAAATTATTGACAATTAAAATTGACTGCAAGTTGTTGAATTTACAATAAAAAGTTGATATTAATAATATCGTTATAGAACAAGAAATCCAAGAAAGATTGATGTCTTAAATTAATTTATGAGTTAGACCTCTAATAGTGATTCAAGGCATGAACTATACCGGTAGAATGAGAGGTTCGCTCTTTCGCACTCACTCACTGCCTCTCCCTCTTCTTATTTTCTTGCTGATAATCTGTTGCATTCGGTTATTATGGAGTGGTAGAGTAATCGGCAGTTACAATTGGCCACGCAATCACGTCCCTATATCCTAGTTAAAGCTTCCGCTACCTTTTCTTCTTTAGAAGAGCAGCTATTTCAAATGATTACTGAAATACAGGATTCTCACTTCTTTTATTGTTGCCACCAACTAACAGTTTTTCCACTTTTGCTGGCTATGTTCTTAGAGGTTTATCGGGGTCATTGCAATAATTCTCAACTACCTGGAACCATAAATGGAGTAGTTATTGTGCACACCTTTCTTGAGAAAATAATTGCGAACTTGGCTGGTTGATTATTTTCTAATAATCAAGAAAACGGGAAGAGATTGAAGGACTGGTAGTGTACGAATTGAAAAAGCTTCATTTTTCACATTTAAACAAATAAGAATTTAGTTTGAAGTAACTGACAATTTAACAAACTAACAAAAAAACAGAAACAGAATTTATTAATTTTGAATTCTTCAAATTGCTATTAATTATTATAAAGTGCTGTTAGTCTATTATTCAATAACCGCCATTGTGGAAGCCTTCAGTATAAATTAATAATTATAAAGCCACGTCTCCACCAACCGAACATGTCTGCCGAACATTGTTGGCGAATACAAAAAACGGGCAAACATTAAACTTGTGGGTCACCGAACATGATAAAAATTATCAATACACCTCAAAATTAATAGATTCAAGGCAGAAATAATTATTAACTGCAATTTACTCGAATTTCAAATTCAAAACGTTAAAAGAGTCTTAAAAATATAAATAATGAAAACAAACAGAGAGTCTGCATGCAAAGGAAAGTCCTGTGAAAAGGTGTGAGTTCAAACAATATTGGTTCAGTAAAACTGAAACCGTTCAGAAAAATGATTAGGGAAGTGATAGCCGTGAGCCGCAGCAGATATCTATTCAATCAGATAGAGATAAGCTGCGTTCTTCTGGACACTCTTTGTAAGGGTGACCGATTAGATTGGCCAGCAAAAAGACACTGTTCTTGGCTGTAAAATCACCGATGGTTTGGAGCCCACCTAAAACTGTAGGTCCAACTCATCAATCACCATCATCCAACTCACTACCCACGCACAGGTCTCAGACCTATGTGGGCTTCATCCTCCAAAAAAAAGAACTCAAATAAGAGTTGCTGTGCTGCTTTGTGAAATTAATAATGGCAGTGGTATATATATATATATATATAAGCGTATGGCTTTTAATGGTGGGGAGACCCTTATGGGTAGTTCCACCTCGCCGTTTGTGCCATGTTACGGGGAACATGGTGGACCTACTATTTTAGGTGGGTTCCGAACCACCGGGTAAGTGATAATAAAGCTTGTAACATCAAGTCATTGAAGCACGGTCACCCATCCAAGCGCAGTCTTGAGCGGTCGTGACTGAACATCACGACCACTTGAACACCACGCTCACCGCATGACCAATCACCACCATGGCAGTGGTCATAATGCATGAAAGAATTAACCTTTAGAACAGTGCACCAAATTCAATGTGCATTTAGTAAGTTTCCTGTCAAACCCTATAATGAAAAGACAATTTTCGTCAATAATCTGTAAGAATGAAGCCTAACTATATCACCTAACAAATCGTAAGTATTGCGAGAAAGGAGAAATCATAAGTTAATATGGGACGTCATTTCAAGCTGCCTTAATGATTATAGGCTTGAAAAAGGAAGAATACCACTTCAAGCATCAAAGCACTCAAGTTTTTGGGTCACATTTAAAGAGTGAATTCTGGCTCACTTTCAAACACTCCTCACGCTACACTCTCAACGAAAACGAATCCTAGACGAATTATTATTATTATTATTCGTGAAGCGGAAAATGGAAACTTTGGGAAATAATTCAAAAAGCTGGGCTGCCTTATCCGTGACCAAAGAACTAACTTGAGTTAATCAAGTTTCGGCGGGAAAATAGGATTTGCTGCCGCCGCCCGCCTTTACAGATTGATCATACACACGCATACACACACGCACGCGCACGCACGCACACGCACGGTACCCTAATTAGCGTCGGATGCTGCTGTGCCTGTGCCTTTCAGCCAAGGCATGTACCATCAGACAAACTTGGCCGCCAGGAAAAAGTAAGTTTACAAACTTAGGCTCTGCTGTTCTAAAAGATGGGTGAGAGTGTGTTAAGTGAGCGAGTTTGTGTGTGTGAGGAAGAGGAAGAACAACGAAGAGAAAGATGAATAACAAATAGTGGAAGAAGTAGAAAAGAAAACGAGGAAAAAGAAAAAGTGGAAGAAGAAAAAGAGAAACAAGTAGAAGAAAAAAGAGAAAAAGATAAGAGGAAGAAGAAAAAAGAGGAAGAAGAATAACAGGAGATGAAAGAAGAAGAAGGAAGCAGAGGAAGAAAATGAGGAACAAGTAGAAGAAAAAAGAGAAAAAGAAATAGAGGAGGAAGAAAAAAGAGGAAGAAGAAGAATAAGAATAAGAAGAGGTGAAAGAAGAAGGAAGCAGAGGAAGAATATAGAAGAATAGAAAGAGGAAGAAGAAGAATAAGAGGAACAAGTAGAAGAAAAAAAAAGAGAAAAAGAAAAAGAAAAAGAGGAAGAAGAATAAAAAGAGATAAAAGAAGAAGAAGGAAGCAGAGGAAGAAAATGAGGAACAAGTAGAAGAAAAAAGAGAAAAAGAAATAGAGGAGGAAGAAAAAAGAGGAAGAAGAAGAATAAGAATAAGAAGAGGTGAAAGAAGAAGGAAGCAGAGGAAGAATATAGAAGAATAGAAAGAGGAAGAAGAAGAATAAGAGGAACAAGTAGAAGAAAAAAAAGAGAAAAAGAAAAAGAGGAAGAAGAATAAAAAGAGATAAAAGAAGAAGAAGGAAGCAGAGGAAGAAAATGAGGAACAAGTAGAAGAAAAAAGAGAAAAAGAAATAGAGGAGGAAGAAAAAAGAGGAAGAAGAAGAATAAGAATAAGAAGAGGTGAAAGAAGAAGGAAGCAGAGGAAGAATAGAGAAGAATAGAAAGAGGAAGAAGAAGAATAAGAGGAACAAGTAGAAGAAAAAAAAGAGAAAAAGAAAAAGAGGAAGAAGAATAAAAAGAGATAAAAGAAGAAGAAGGAAGCAGAGGAAGAATATGGAAGAAGAAAAAAGAGAAAAAGAAAAAGAGGAAGAAGAAGAATAACACGAGCCAAACTCAGAAGAAGGAAGCAGAGGAAGAATACTGAAGAAGAAAAAGAGGAACAAGTAGAAGAAAAAAAGAAAAAGAGGAAGAAAAAAGAGGAAGAAGAAAGAGAGGAAGAAGAAAAATAAGAAGAGGTAAAAGAAGAAGAAGGAAGCAGAGGAAGAATATGGAAGAAGAAAAAGAGGAACAAGTAGAAGAGAGAAAAAAAGAGGAAGAAGAAGAAGAAGAATAAGAAGAGGTGAAAGAAGAAGGAAGCAGAGGAAGAATATAGAAGAATAGAAAGAGGAAGAAGAAGAATAAGAGGAACAAGTAGAAGATAAAAAGAGAAAAAGAAAAAGAGGAAGAAGAAAAGGAGGAAGAATATGGAAGAAAAAGAGTAACAAGTAGAATAAAAAAAAGAGAAAAAGAAAAAGAGGAAGAAGAATAAAAAGAGATAAAAGAAGAAGAAGGAAGCAGAGGAAGAATATGGAAGAAGAAAAAGAGGAACAAGTAGAAACAAATAAGAGAAAAAGAAAAAAGAGGAAGAAGAAAAAAGAGGAAGAAGAAGAATAAGAAGAGGTAAAAGAAGAAGAAGGAAGCAGCGGAAGAATATGGAAGAATAAGAAGAGGAAGAAGAAAACAGAGGAAGAAGAAGAATAAGAGGTAAAAGAAGAAGAAGGAAGCAGAGGAAGTATATGGAAGAAGAAAAAAAGAGAAAATGAAAAAGAGGAAGAAGAAGAATAACAAGAGCCAAACTCAGAAGAAAGAAGCAGAGGAAGAATACTGAAGAAGAAAAAGAGGAACAAGTAGAAGAAAAAAAGAAAAACAGGAAGAAGAAAAAAGAGGAAGAAGAAAGAGAGGAAGAAGAAAAATAAGAAGAGGTAAAAGAAGAAGAAGGAAGCAGAGGAAGAATATGGAAGAAGAAAAGAGGAACAAGTAGAAGAAAAGAGAGAAAAAAAGAGGAAGAAGAAGAAGAAGAAGAAGAAGAAGAAGAAGAAGAAGAGGTAGAAGTAGACGAAGGTAGCAGAAGAAGAATATGGAAGAAAAAGAGGAACAAGTAGAAGAAAAAAATAGAAAAAGAAGGATAAGAAATAGAAGAAGGGCGCAGAAGAACAAAATGGAAGAAAAAAAGAAGAAGAAGAAGAAGAAGAAGACGTTGCAGAAGTAGCCTACTAGAATACCAAGACGAAGAAAAAGAATCAAAAGGAGAGACTAATCGAGACTAATCGACACAAATTATTGTGCGAAAGAGTGAGTGAGAAAGAGAATATGCGATAAAAATTTGAGCATAGACAAAACGAAAAGCAAAGATAGAAAGAGTGTGTGAATAATAGGTATGTGGAATGTACTGTGTGACTGAGAATAACTGAGAAACGAGAAGGAAAGAGAGAGAACACTTACACTTAGCCCTCCAAGAGATTGAGAAAAGAATAGAAAATGAGATGGAGCAGTAGGATTGAGAGAAACCAATGAATACAGATACTATAGTATCCATATTCAGATGAATAGTATCTGTATTCTGTATTATAGTATCTGTATCTGTATAATAGTATCTAATACAGATGAATAGTATCTGTATTCATTGGAGAAACGGAGCTAAAGGAGGGAGAAAGGACTAAAAAGAGAAATAAATAAACAAAAAAAGGAAGAAACGCTTGTAGCCTATAATGCAATGTAATGATGTGCTACCAATTTTTTTGTTTTCTGTTTTGGAGGATGAAGCCTGAGACCTGTGCATGGGTAATCAGTTGGATGATGGTGATTGATGAGCTGGACCTACAGTTTTAGGTGGGTTCCGAACCACCGGGAAGTGATTTTACAACAGAGAACAGAGGTATACGTACAATGTATACGATAGCCAAGTACATGTGTGCGTAGGCTGTATCAGGCTTAATACATAGACTTCATATACATGATATTTACGGATACACAAAAATAATGAGACTAATCAAGGAGCTTCTGTGTAGCTCTGAAATAAAAATGCTAATGAGTACCGTACATAAAAGCAAATTCGACAAATTAATAAATATAAATGAATGCCTTCTAAAAAACAATCATGGTGGAATTATAATGTTCATTTTGAATCGTTGAAAATAATCCAAATGTATACAGTTCAATAGAAAATGAATTGTCTCGTTTTGTAATCTGAATAGAAAGTCGATTTGAACACCTCAATTTGCATATTCAGAGTCTGCTTACCTAGCATGTACTGTGCGAATAAAGGTATATAAAACATTTTTATCCGACTGTTTCATCAACTAACATGTTCAAATAATTACAGAGAATTCTATTTTAATAATATTTTTATTGTTTTTGTTTTCAATAAAAAAATATCACCGTTTTTATCGGCACCCAAATCCTCAATTTATTGTCTAGACTGATCATAGAATGGTATGATTGTAAAAAATTGTGTTATTCTGATGAAAATTGGTAATAATTTAAAGCCACATCTAATATGGAAGAAATTCAATCTATTGAATTTCTCGTTTTTTGAACATTGAACATTGAACATTGAAACAATCAACGTTCATTTGGAACATCGTTCCATTACTAACTGTGTTTATTAATTGAAGTTTTTAGAATAATTCACGATATTGCAGTCATTATTATGAGAAAATAATGATGATTATACACTTATATAGGCTATACATAACATACACAGATAAATTCATGTACAGATATATTAAAATTAGGGAAGTGATAGCCGCGAGCCGTAGCAGGCATCTGTTCAATCAGAGAGATAAGCTGCGTTCTCGCAGGTCCTGTTCGTAACGGTGACCGATTAGATTGGCCAGCAAAAAAGACACTGTTCTCTGCTGTAAAATCACTTCCCGGTAGTTCGGAACCCACCTAAAACTGTAGGTCCAACTCATCAATCACCATCATCCAACTCATCACCCATGCACAGGTCTCAGACCTATGTGGGTTTCATCCTCCAAAACAAAAAACCAAAAAATTTGGTTGGACATCATTACACGCACTTTAAACTCGAGGTTTACAGATAATTTAACCCTTTAAATCCTATTTTAATTATTTTTTATTGATTTCAATCAAAATAAATATCAGAAACAAAGACTTGCTTAAGAAAAATGAGTCAATAAACACCGACTTTAGGTTCTTGGTGAATAAAACTTGATGTGGTATCAACCACATTCTCTACGAATAATAATAATTACTGTAGTTCTGGCTGTTATGCCATTTCTCAGTCAGACTACAACTAAAATACAAAGCAGCTTTATATGTAATCTAGAGCTGATACTATTTACTCATAGAATTCCCTATTAGGTCTTATATGCTGAACTACGCAGTCTGTGATTGGCTGATGGCTGAGAGTTGACACGCCCACTTCCTCCACCTGTTTCCAGTGGGCGTGTCAGATCTTAACCAATTACAAGGGTGTTCGTTCTATTAGTCAATATCGTCAGACCGTGTAGATTGTTTATGAAACTGTCCTTTATTTCAGTTTAAATGAGATAAATGATGGTGTAACTGCTGAAACTATAGTATCTCGTTTATTCATAATAAATATTATTGCATCATGATGATAAGATATCTAGCACAACATGAACATCGTTATTACCAATACGAAAAATGTTTGGTATATGACCCATGATATAATTGCTCAATATTTTAAGTGAAAAAGAATAATTTTTTACCTTCTAAGTAAAGGTTTTTAGTAAATCTAAATTTTTAGTTTGATTTATCCTCAATGTTTTGGACAATTTAGCATATTCAAAATTTGTGAAGGAAGCAGTTTTGGACTTGAGTCTGTTGCATCTTTGCATGCATTGTAATTTTGTCACAATAAATAAATAAATTTTCAGGTAAATCAGTTATTCAAGACTTAATAACTATATATTCGGCGTACGGAGTGTCACTGTCACATGACACTGTCGATCATAAGCAACAAATAAGCTAAACCCACATTTTGAACTCAAACTAGGATACAGTAGTAGCCTAGCGATGCCAACAAAGTCTACGTTTGATAACAATAGTTTACTCTGCAGATCATGAATTTAGATCACGACAATTTAAACTATGGAAGTTCGAAAATATTTTAATATTAGTTTCCTATACTATAAGGGATGTTCGAATCTCAATGATCCTTTGGTCTTTCATGAATACAGTATTAGGCAATTATGAGAATTCTAATGTAAGTGGAGTGGAGAACGTTTGATCCCAATTGAGTTGAAAAATACTGTTGAATAATATTGTGTTGAAAGTTTGAATAATGTTTAATGCATTAAATAGATAAATGATGTAATTTGAAATATTTTAGAAAGGGAATATTACTTAAATTTTATTATATATTTTGTTATTTTACTGAACAATTTGCTGTAACTTTATTTCTACATTTGAAGAAAAAATAAAGTCGATTTGATAATTATAATAATAATAATTTTTGAGGATGAAGCCCACATAGCTCTAGGACTTGAGTAATAGCTTGGGTAATGAGTTGGACCTACAGTTTTAGGTGGGTTCCGAACCACAGGGAAGTGATTTAACAGCAGAGAAGAGCAGTCTTCTATTATCACATTTTTATCATGAACAGGGTTCACTCACTGACCTTTTAATAGCAATGACAAGTCTGTTTCAGCTGCTAATTTTTGGAAACTTTTGATATGAAAAACTGTGGACACGGAATAATAATAATAATAATAATAATAATAATAATAATAATAAAAATGAAAATAATAATAATCATGTTAAATCAGGTCACCTTTTTAAATGATGAATCTATTTGAAATTATCAATACTGTACATTAAAAATTACATCAATAATATGGTGAATTTGCATACATTGAAGTTTAATAATGTTGAAGTCTGAGAGGTATTATGTTGAAATTTTGAATAATATTATATGCATTAAATCATTGTATAAAAATTTGTTACAATGTATCGTTATTTCCAATCTGTTGAAATTATCAATACTATGCATCGAATCACTTCAATATAAATAATCATTGTAAACTAGCATATTTAAACTTCAAACTTAGCTATACAAATTGGATTATAATTTAAAAGCATATCAATACCTTTAATTCCTTTATGGAAATCTCTCTATCAATATAGTCATTAATCATTATCACACGCTTTCTCTCTCACACGCTTTCTCTCTCACACTCTTTCTCTTCCCTCACTCTCTCTTTCTCTTTCTCTCTCTTAATAGGTTAAGTGTAAAAGAGGGACACCTTCCCTAACTTCTGCTTTTCATGCAAATGTATCTCCAAGTTTTTTATCATTTTCAGTCATAATTTCATGCTTGTAAACAGGTAAACTGTTTATGTAATAAGTGACTGATAATTTTTTATGTAATAATACTTGGCGATGCTTATATATTGTATTTTATACTTGTAACTGTCAAATTATTATTTGTATGAATAAAGTAATCAATCAATCAATCTCTTTCTCACTCCCTCGCAGTTGTTAATACATCAATCGTATTCTCTCATATACGTGATTCTTCTCTCTCACACTCTCTTTCTCACACACCCACATGCATCACACTACCAACTTTATCTATTCTCTTATTCAAATATGGTAGTCACTCGCAGGTCAATTTCATGCCTAACATATAGAGCGGGGGTGTGGACAGGTGTAGGGGAAGATAGCGTAATGGAATTGCGACTACAAAAGCAGAGCTTTCCCATATAAAGTGCAGGCGTTAATGGAAATTGAAGCCGCTATTATAACGCGTATTATTCTCGCTATTCTGTACGTCTAGGCGCTGTGCAGTAAAACGCGCGTCCAATGCAAAAACGCTAGATACAAAACTAGATTGCAGCGTTCATTGAGGTACAATTAAAATGCATATAGAGTCTATAAAAGTATTGAGCTCATAGATATAGATATAGGTGCATAGAGCATGAACACTATGCATAAAAGTATAGACACAGACGAAGCACATTCGAGTTTGAATGTTATAGTCTTTGGTATAGAGCTCAGATACAAAGCGTTTTATGGGTGACTAGGTATAGGCTCATTAGGAGGAAAAATTTTACCACCTTTTCCAACAGAAAAAGTTAGAAATAATTCTTTGAATTTTGGAATTTTAGTAGTTTTCAGTACTCTGAATCTATAAAGACAATTATTATAGAGAGATGCTTGTGAGGTTAGCAATGGAGTGATAGTTGATCAATAATTATTGTTTCTATAATATATCATTATTATAATAATCATTGTTTTATTCTATAATAAAATATATTAGCTTATAATAATATCATCCATCCTTGTTTCTATAATTCAAAGAGGATATTGGCCTCCTTCAAGGCTTGCCAACATTCTATTTGGTAGTATTTATTCAGTTTTTTGATTGTAATTGGTTTTGCGTAACTCATATTGGTTCTATAATATTCTATTATTTTTTACTAATCCAGTGGCACACCAACGCATATTTTTTCGGAGGATGAAGCCCACATAGGTCTGAGACCTGTGCGTGGGTAATGAGTTGGATGATGGTGATTGATGAGCTGGACCTACAGTTTTAGGTGGGTTCCGAACCACAGGGAAGTGATTTTACAGCACAGAACCGTGTCTTTTTTGCTGGCCAATCTCCTCGGTCACCCTTACAAAGATTGCCCAGGAGAACGCAGCTGATTAAACATAAAGATTTTTTTGTACCTGCTACGGCTCACGGCTATCACTTCCCAATTATAATTTATAATTTTTGGTCTATTTTACAATGAACACAATTTAGAAATGATTCTTCAAATGCTATTCAGGATTCACATTTTCAAAACAAAAGTTTATTATAAATTATAATGCCAAACAATTATTCATCATTCGCAACAAGCATTCTGTGTATCCTGATACAGAACAGATTAGCAAAAAATTGTTGAAAACGAGTGCTTTACATAGAAAGAACACAACGATATATTGATTTTCCGCCTTGAAATGAGAAAAATATCATAAATATCTGATAAATGAGAAGTTTTTGTTGAGCAATCTTTCATCGTGACATTCTATCATCGAAATCAATCCAATATCCGGTTGGATGAATAAACATTTCAATAAGGTGAAAGCACTTTGCCGCCCTGAACTTTTTATTCAAAAGCATGAATACAAACGGTGAACGACCTATGATGAAGAAGAAGAAGAATTCCGAGTCCTTTTTCTAGACTCGATTAATCATTGCTTCTCAAGTTTATTAAACGGAATTTTTCATACAACTTAGGAAATTCGGAGGATTTTGATAAGTTATTCCGCCCAAACTCCTGTCCTACTTCTTGTCAGGGAAATTCGAAATGCTAAGGATTCTGCAATCTTCAAGATAGAAATGAATTTAATAAATGATTCATAATAAATCTAAACTGACTCAAATGCTTCAATCTATTTTTTAGATGAGTCTTCATTCTTTATGATATACATACATTTATTATGTTTCTGAACTGATGCAATGAAGTTTTGATGCTTAAATCTATTTGTTAATATTTTTGATAGTTTATTAATATATGATATTATTGGTTTATTATGTATATGATTTCTGGATCAATATACAGCAACTATGCTTCAAATAGAGCCCAACTTTCAGAATCTGACTGAAAGTTGAAAAAAAACTTTGAACTCTCAGATACACTTCGAGAGGGAGGTCTTGGTATTTATTGTCTTAAAGGAAGTTTCAATTTGGTAATGAAAGGAAATACGTAATAAAAGAAATCAAGATATTTTCCAATTTCATCCCAAAACTACGAATGCCACACTATTATTTATTTATTGTGACAAAATTTCAATGAATGTGAAGGAGCAACAGACTCAATTTATTATGATTCACATTCGATGTTCAATTTACTTCCTTACAAACTTGAAAGTAATCTATACCAAATATCAATTAATACCCCAGCTCCTATTTATCAAAGCCAAATTCCCTTCTCTGTAAAAAAAGTAAATTCGTATGGCTTTTCGTGGTGGGGAGACCCTTACGGGTAGTTCCACCTCGCCGCTTTTTTAACGACTGCTTTTTTTATATGCAACCGGGACCGACGGCTTAACGTGTCCTCCGAAACACGGGAGTGGCTCGAGAAAAATATCTTGTACTCAACTGGGATCGAACCCAGGACCTTTGGCTTATCAGACCAGCAATAAGCCAACTCGGCTACGCCGACTCCCTTCTCTGTCATAATCTTTCAGATTTCAATATAAATTATATCAAATCTTGACAGGAAGCCCACATCTTGAAGACGATGCCCACAAAGGCCTGAGACCTGTGCGTGGGTTATGTGCTTGAAGAAGCTGTAGAGCTTTAGGTGGGTTCCGAACAACCGGGAAGTGATTTTACAGGAGAGAAAAGTCTTTTTTGCTGGTCCGATTTTATTCTGAGCGCTCGTGTCTTATCTTATCTGATTAAATAGATAGATTCTTGACAGGAGTCGCAGCTAACCACTTCCCTCAAATATCAATTCTCAATACCCTATTTACCGAAAATATGAATACAAAAGAATAAATTCAAGAAAGATTACAGAGAGAATACATTCAAGATTCTTTTAGCTTTCACAGCAAGTACCGTATTCGCCAGGTAAGGCCCAACCTGCCGATATCTGCAACCGGTTTCAGCAAACTTGGCATACGTGGATATGTTGCCATTAGTTTCTTCCGTCGTCTCATTTCAAGGTTAAGGTTACTAGTAGCAAGCATATTTATATATGCTTGTATAACATATAGATACATATCTATATTGGTAAGCTGATTACCGACTGAGTGGCTGAACATCGCGATCTACTTCGGTTCCTGACCGGTTCCAAAGAGTTTCTTCTTGTTTATTTAGCCACGCTGAAATGATTGTTGCTTCTTCTTATGTGCATTTTTCCTGTTCACTCCAACATTATTCTACAAAAACCTTGTTGTGCATTAGGCCGCACCAAACATTAACTTTTTCACTGTCTCGCTGTAACTGTACAGTAGCGTGTGGATTCTCTGATCCCCATATACGGACATTATGCCTATTTACCATTCCACTGACATGAAAGGTGGATTCATCTGTAAAACATATGCGATTTAAGTAATCGTTAGCGCCATCAATCCTGTTGAGAATCTCAGTTGCGAATTCTGCACGTCTCAGCAAATCATTCGGTTGCAAGGCCTGCACGATTTGCACTTTATAAGCATGCAACCTAAGCCTTTTATGAAGAATTTTCACAACACTTGATTGCGGTATTTGAAGTTGACGTGATGCTTGACGAGTTGACTTAGACGGACTCCGTTGAAATGATTGCCGAACACGATCAACAGTTGCTTCACTCACACTAGGCCTGCCACTTCTAGGAAGATCTTCAACGCTGCCTGTTTCTTTGAACCTGTCATACCATCGCTTTATTGATTTAACATCAGGAGGGCTGCGTCCATAAGAAGCCCGAAAATTACGCTGAACACTGATGGGCGATTTCGTTTCGTGAAACCAAAGCACACATTGTGCTTTTTCCTGCTTCGACGCCATTTTGACCGCAACTAACGTGAACTAGCAGACAGCGTCATTGTTTAGGACCACTAGCGCCATCTATTGGTCAAAAAAACTACTAACACTAACCTATGTAACAGCGCCAGATTTAAATTATTATGTCAAACGGTTATTCTGTAATAAATTTTTAAAATCAGGGCAAGACTTTATGCTCACCCTGTATTATGGCTTGTTTGTGTTGTGTTCAAAATTGAACTATCGTTTAGTTTTTTCTATTTTTTCTCTAAATTGTGGAAACTCTGACGAACACGAACCAAATTACGTCAAATACCACGTTTTTTCAACATTTACGTAATTTCAATATCCATTTTTACATTGATTTTTCTCTTTTTGTAAGATTCCATGAAAAACGTTTTTCAGTTTCTTCTTTAGTTTTACTACTTCGTAATACTTTATAGAGCTATTCTCAATTTCATTTTTTTTTATTAAGGTGCTTTACAATTTTCTTAAAAATTATTTGGATATTGCTTGATAACGATCCATATCAACAAACATTGCGGTGAGTTTGGTTTCAGTATCATTCAGCCAATTTTCTTAGTGATCTTCTCTTCATATTTGTTTACGTACCGCTACCTTTATTTACATTCATTCTTCACAATTTAATATACTAAAATTCTTGGTAGCCTGGCTCTCCATATTCTTGTAATTATTAACAACTTTTCCATTTGTTTTTTTTCTAATATTGTAAAGAGATTCAACAATGTGAGTTTTGAAAAGTTATCTGTGAACTTGAAAGGACCAACTGTGATACAATGCATAGACTTTCCACCTGACAATTTTTTTCTGTAAATTACGTCTTGGAGACTCCAGTCACAGATGAAATATGCTCCATTTAAGGAGTATAAGACAAGTCAGATCAACAATTACACAATTTTATACACTAGTTACCTTAATTACTATTATCAATTAGTTGAGGTGAGGCATAATTTTGAAGTGAAAGGAACTCTTGTACAGCACAAACTTTATCAACTATATATTAATTGGAGTGTGTACTAGCTTATGAGTGTCTGAAAGGTAGAAAGGTAATTTAACTGTTATATAATAAAAATTGACCTGTTATTGAACGAGCGAAGCGAGTTCTTCCTTTTGACTTGAGGCTCGAGGCGTTGTGTGTTTGTGGGTATGTTCCACGATAACTTTCGAACGCCTTTTTTCAATCAACTTCAAATTTGAAACACAGATTCTTGGTATCTTTAGACAGGTCAAGTTCGTTGGCCAATAAAATTAACCGACTCCTTCATCCTTTTTGAGGCGAATCAAATAGGGCCTTCATTGATATATATATATTTATATATAGAAAATAGTTGTTTCTTTGATTCTACCATATGATGGCATTTGCAATAGATTTCAAAATATATTTTGAGTTATTATCAGCTATAGGTGAATATAAATAATGTGATCAGGTTTTTTATAGAATCTCTATCAGCTGATATACTAATTTCATTGCCCTGACAAAATATGAATATATAAACAGCTTTTTTTTATATGGTAAATATATCTGCTCTATAGATACACTAATCCCATTGCCCTGATATCTATATTATCTATATAATCGAAATACCACTGACTGACTCATTCATCACAGTTTCTCAGGAACCACTCGACCAAAAACGATAAAATTTGGTACACGTATTCAGTAGGGGGACTAGACGCGTGCTAAGAAAGGGTTTCAAAATTTACCCCAAAATGGGCCCAAAATTGAAGATTTTTGAAAATTTAGGTGACAACAATTTCTAGAGAACCATAAGGTCAAATCAGATAAAATTTGGTATTCATGTTAAGTATCGGCCTTAGATGTACCTTGGAAAAAAGTTTCAAAATTAGCCCCAAAATCGACGATTTTTGAAAAGTTTGGTGATAAACAGCCAAATATTTTGAAATTTGCACTTAACAGATGTCATCAACCTGGCATAATAACATTTCATCATACCCAGTCATATGTTTCCCACATATTGCAAGGCTTCGACTGTATGGTAGCCTACATGCAAAGTGCAAAGTCTTTTGCTGTTCAAAGACAGTGTGAATAACGCTGCTAAGGGGTCTGCCATATGATTAAAAACGGTTGACTTCTATCAGCTGTTCCTTTAAGCTGTTTGGCTGGCAAGTTCAATAGGTTAGGTCTATTAATGAATCTATATCTATATAATCGAAATACCACTGACTGACTCATTCATCACAGTATTTATATTAATAAAGTATATATATTATATTCATTAATAATACTATTAATGAATAATAACATATAGATATAATAATTTGTTTCAAACAAAGCAAACTTATCCCGAGCTACCAAAATAATTTCAATAGCTAAAAGCCAACGTTTATGAAAAGTATATGTTTGATTAAGACCCTAGATGCATACTAAGTAATGGTATCAAAATTCTCCCCAAAATCACCTATTTCTGTAAATTTATCTAATCACAATGGAAATTAGTTGGACCCCCCAGGGGTCCAGGGGGCGGAGCCCCCTGGCTAGACGGTTAAGGCGAGCGAAGCGAGTCTGCCGGCTAGTATAGGTGTATGAGTACGGTACGTCTTTTTTGTGGAAAATAAATCTGTGTATCAGAGCAACGATAAACTTGAACTTCAAGTGATAGATGTCTTGTGAATTTTATCTAAATCAGTATTTTCAAAACAGCCGTCTTTCGTTACCACCTTCCTTACGATAAGCTTCCCAAATGAGTTTCCCTTTCCAAAATTAGTTGTTTGCAAGCGAGTTCTCCAGCCCGTTGGGCTCACTAGTATACTTCCCATATAATATTTTTGTTCATAATAATTATTAGATTACAGCCCGCAGTAGTAGGATTCCAAATTGATGTTTTATCAAGTACTGTGATTGACACTGTATTTTATTGTAACCTACAATGTGTAATCAGAGCTCTCATCCTCTTCTGCTTCTTTAATGAACAACTTGTAAAATTGACAAATTGTGAAAAAATTCAAACTTTTGTTAATAATAAATTTTTGACTATAAACAGGACCTACCTCAGATTTGGAAATTCAAAAACTGTTTAATATTATGAATACACACCTTATCTAGAGTGACGGTATCCGATTCAAGTTATGCTTTTAATAAGCAGACTCATCCACAACGATAAGAACACCAACCTGCAACAGACCGGAAAAAATCATAATCTTTTAATCTGCATCTTGAAGTAACAGTAGCTGAAAGACTTTAGAAAAGGATTAAAAATAATCACCAGTCAGTTATAAATGATGTTGAATTGCAATTAAATACATTAGACATATTAAAAGTAGGTAATTTATATGAAATAAAAATTGTTCAAGTTATTCAGCTTAATTCCAAATAAATAAGTAAATCAGTATAATCAAACTATTCTATTCCTATTCACAATCAGTTCTATAAATAGGTTGCATTAAATCAACTTTATTGATTGATATCTCATTGATAGTTATCAACTTCGTTGATAATAAAATTGTCACATCTTTCTAAAAAAAATTGAATATCTCAAAATTCAAGTTTTAATGTAAATAAGTCCTCACTTGAATGGGAACAAGAAGTTCAACTTGGATCTAGACGATGATTCATATTATGGCTATTCAATATGATTCATATCTATGACTATTATTCAATCCAGGCAGTGTCTTTACACAGAAAACTTCATTAAAAAGTACTCTCATCAATCCATTCATGTACTAACAAGAAACCTACGCTCAATCACCTGTTATCGATATTTCTGAGAGTATTCATAAGTGCCCTTCTGTATAGAAAAAGTACTATAAGATTACTTGAAAAATAAAAATGAAAAACGAAGGATGAGTAAAAAGAGCGCGAATTTTCTAATTAATATGAATGTGATCGCCAATGATCTCTTTTTCTTTCTCCCTCCTTCCTCCATTTTTCGTTTCTCTCCTACTTTTCCATTGGCTCCCATTCTAGAGCTGCAGCCAATACATAACTATAATTGTATTGTCACGGACTACAGCTAGCAGTGCTTTGTTTTAATCCAGACAGGCGATATTTTTCAATCGAATTGGAATCGGTGACTGGATTTATGGCTTTTTTCTGTTAGCTGCCGAAGCAATAAAATCAGTGAAAGGGGTGCACATTTGCATCGAGCAATATTGTTATTTTGTTTTGTTTCCAACCAACTGATAAAGGAGTAGCATTATTCCATGGCGTTCATGACAACGTTGAGAAATATATATTTTACTGAATGGATTCACAATAAAGCTTGTTTCAAAGCTGATTTTTTATTGGTCACAGAGGCATTTAGATTTGGCCGAGACATTTTTCAAGAAATGTATCTTCTCATTAATGAACCTTCAAATCAGCGTTATTTTTTCTTAGTAGACAAAAAACAAGTAACAAGTTTGGTTAAGCACAAAAGTGCTGTATAGTACTGTTGGGTAATGCATCCCTAGCATATAATTTAAGGCTGCAATAATTTAAGCTTGTGCACAAGGTTTTTAATCATAATTTTTCTCCAAAGTTTATTGTATTAGATGCTATTAGGGCTTTTAAATGAAATGCTATATATTAACATTAATAATATTATAAACTTAAAAAACACTTTTAAATGGAAATTGACTCACGTTATGGCGTGACGGCCGTTTCGCTCTGTTGTCTAGAACATCATCAGACGACCCACAGTACACAGAGCGAAACGACCGTCACGCCATAACGTGAGTCAATTTCCATTTAAAAGTGGTTTTTAAGTTTATAATACATATTAGTGGAAACAAGATGGATCTTCAACATCATTAATAATATGGTGAATATGCTTCCTTTTTAAAGTTTAATAGTGTAGAAGCTTGAATAGTATTATGTTGAAACGGAGTAATATTATATGCATTAAATCATTGAATAAAAATTTGTTACAATGTATCGTTATTTCCAATCTGTTTGAAAGTATCTATACATACATCAAATCACATCAATAATTAATAATTATTGTAAACTTGCATAGTTAAGGCTGTGCGCAGTGTTTTCAGGTTTATTGTGTTGGATGTTATTAGGGCTTTGAAATGTTATCTATTGTTGTGAGAACTTTTTTTTTTCATCAATTATTTTGTGAAATATGTGGGTTCAAAGTTGAAATTTTTCGGTTTTTAGGGGCAATAATAATTGATCTCACCTACGAGTGATTTCAAACATTTGATTAATTTTCTGTAACTATGAGACACTTTAAGAAATAAAATGACATATTTTTTCTCCGATCAAGCAATTCAGTTTTTCAAAATACTTGAATACATTTTTATATCTATAAAAAGTGTAAAGTTTTCAAAAAATTATATTGAAAAAACTATTAAATTGAAATAAAAATTATGTCTTTTTATTCCTCCAAGCGTCTTTTAGTTACGGAAACCAGATTGAAATTTTCAATTTTTTATTTGAAATCGATTGTTTAAAATCACTTATAGTGATAAAAATTAATTTTAAGAAGTAAATTTTTCAAATTGTACCTTTTGTGTCAGGGCTAATTAATTTATTTTAATCAATTTCCCCCAAAACCGAAAAAATGTCAACTTTGAACCCTCATATTTCACAAAATAATGAAAGAAAAAACTTTCCTCTCAGAAATAGATAACATTTCAAAGCCCTAATAATATTCAATACAAAAAACTTGGAAAAAATTATGACCAAAAACCCTGCGCACAGCCAGGGATCTTCCTCTGGAAACAAGGAGCTGAGAACTGCGAAGCAACGATTTTGTGCGAATGTCGTTTTTACGATCACACATATCATGAATATAAAAAATTCAGTTGGACGAAAAATAGTGAGCCATGCAACGAAGTAGAATGTTTTATACGACATGTGACTCCGTCATGAATAACCTCGAGAATTCTTAGAATAACAAATATCTTTACAATAAATAAACTATCAGAAAGTTGGTTTATCGAGGATTATGAAACATTTCCAATTCAGTTGAAACCTCTCTTGTCAATATAAGAATGAGGGTTTGTAAAAGCCGGCTAAAAGTGAATCAGTTCCTCAATCAAGACATATTTCTTGTTTATTCGTGCGATTCGGACTCTTCTCAGTTGCTGTTCGCTCCAAGTGATGGCATAAGGCGAGTGATGGCATAAGGCGCATCTGGTTATTGTCTACTCTTTTTCAATTAATCTTGAACCACACAAGGACACACGCATGTTATTGTAGACCTAATCAATTTTCTATCAATAAATCAATTCGGCTATCACTTCCCACAGGGGAAGGTAGCAGGAAGGTACCTGCAGTAGCAGGTATCTGTTCAATCACAGACAAGCTACGAAACTCCTGGGCGCTCTTTGCAAGGGTGACCGATTGGATTGACCAGCAAAAAAACTTTGTTCTCTGCTGTAAAATCACTTCCCGGTGGTTCGGAATCCACCTAAAACTGTAGGTCCGACTCATCAATCACCATCATCAAATTCATTACCCATGCACAGGTCTCAGACCTATGTGGGCTTCATCCTCAAAAAAAAAGAATTAATTTTATTATTCTTATAATTATTCTGTTTCAAATGCTAGTTATATGAGAAATCAAATGTGGAGCTGTCAACAAATGATTTGTTTGAATTAGTTGAAAATATTAATGAAAAAAAAAACATTGTCAATTCTACAACTCAATGCAGGGTTACAAAGCTGTTATTTAACCAAGGCTTACTCACTACGATGCTATTGCATACAATCGGTCAAGATTCAAAAAAGTGTTTCGAATAATGATAATAATCTTTATAGCTTCAAATTCTGAGAGTTATAATTTCCAATAATCAATAAATCTATTTAATACAAATCAGTCCATCCAATATCAACCAATCTCAACAGCTCTTCACAGATGTTAAACTCAAGAGATATCTCAAGAGATATAAACTCAAGAGATAGCTAAATTTAAGCGTCGATTACTTTGAGCCATTTCTCAAGCTATTCACCAGTGAATTTACAATCTGATTGTATAGACTCGCCCAGTGTAATTGTGCTCACAATTCAACTATCTAACCCCATTATAGTGGACGAGGACGAGACTCAGATTGTAAACTCGCCGTCGAGTAGAGCTTGTAAACTTGTTCAATGCAATCGACGGTTTATTGAGCTGTATTCTAAAAATAGTCTACTACGGGTTATTTACTGGGTGACCTTACATTCAGACCGTAAATTCGCCCGCGAGTAGCTTGCAAAATAATTATTATTTAAATATTTATTATTAATATCTAAAAATAGTTTACTATACGTTATTTACAAATTGTAATCATTATAAGATGAGGACCTAGAGGAATACAAGTGTTTGGCAATCAGTAGAATTTCCCTCTTTAGACCTCTTCTGTTTACAGTATCAGGTTACGGCAATGAATACGCAAAATTCGCCAGCTGTAACAGGAACCGGAATCGGTGCCATACGGTGAATATAGGCGAATATAACGCCATGTAATGCACTCTCTTTGCAGGACAGCCGATGCATCTTATCGGGAAACAGTTATTTGGGTAACAGTTGTTTTACATTTGGCCTTCAGTGATGTCGCAGCCACCAGCCGGCATATAGCACATTTATCCGTTAAACTTGTTTGGCCAGTGATAACACTCAGAAGTGCGGCGGTCATAGACTTATGGAAAAAGGAGAGAAAAAGTAAGTGTGTGTTGGTGCGAGAGAGATAATGTCAAGAAGTATGATAAAAATGTGAGAGGCAGAGGGATAAAGAGAGTTCATATTTAGCAGGTGCTATGGCAATGCAATGTTAACTGATAAAAATTTCAAAAAAAATCAATCAAAAATGTCAAAATTATTCATTCATTTTTTTGAGTTTTATCTTTTAATTGCAATTTTTTTAAATGATGATTGTACCCTTTAAACCTTTTTCTATTGATCTATGGATCAATAAACAAAGATCTATGGATCTTTGGATGTGAGATGTTTTTCATACATACGAGAAGACAGAAAGAAAGAGTGCCAGGAGAGGAGAAAAGACTGACAAAACAAAATTAATGGGAAAAAGGGGAGAAAGGGGGAAAAGGAAGTGGAAAAAGGAAAAGAAAGAGGAGAGAAAAATATTAAATGGCTGCCATAAATCAGTTTATAAGGTTGAATTATTGGCACAACCAGACAATTTCTTGCACCCAATTTTCTCTTACAAATATAGCCAATTGAATATGGGAATCTACGTACTTCTGCTTTCAATAATTCTAAACGAATACACCCATTGAAAAATATTGAGTTAGATCTGAATTTCTAGATAAACAAACCTTTAAACCAAAAATCACAAACAAATGATGAAAAATAATAACCCAAGAAAATGTCAATAATAATAATTAAAAAAATAAAAGGGGAAATACGTGTAAAATACGTATAAAAAAAGATTATATCACGAAAATTCTAGTAAACTCACTAAACTGTGGAGTTATTATAAAATAATTTCATTACTTTTAAAGATGAGAGTGACCTAAAACCTGGGGTGACAAGTGGGCGGAGTGGAGTTGAGAGTGGAAAGAAGTACATTTGGAAGAGCCAAACCTTTTCACAAGATTGGGGTTATACGAGGCTGAGGTGCGAGTTTTGAATAAGCAATAAGTGGCATAAAGAATCTAGTTTCTTTTCTAGCATTCACAAAAATTGTATAGAAGGATGAGACGGGAAGACTAGAGGGAGAGGGTGGATAAATAATACAGTGGGAGATGATGAGAGAATCAAAGTGAGAAAGAAGATCTGAATAATGGGAGAATAGAGAGACAGATAGTTTAATAGATAATGTAGTCAGAGATGATGAGAATAGAGCGAGAGAGGAGATTTAAATGGTGAGAGAATAGAGAGACAGATAGTTTGAATAGATAATATAGTCAGAGATGATGAGAATTCAGAATGAGAGGAGATTTAAATATATAATAGAGAGGCATGGTGGGAAAGAGAAAGTTTAAAATATAAAATAGTCAGCAATATCTAGAAATAGCATAGACGAACCATCAAGACTTACAGATCTATGGAAATAGTGAGACATGAAGTATGTATGGGATCAGCGACTGCATGCACGCTCTTTACAAGTGAGCTTATTCAAGATTTGTACCAGGTTCTGAAGGTGATTCCAAATACTGTGGAAGGTGGCAAGGCTGCTGAGGAATGATCCAAATAGTGAAGAAGGACGGAGCGAGCATGATAGTGACTTACGAGCGAGATGAAAAATGATGCGCGGTGAATCTGTGAAGTGAAGCCATTCCAGTTCTTGTCTCTCGCCTCCGCTCGTGTCTCGAACATTCGTTGACATTCATTTCCTCCTCACCTTACCACTGTCATCGGCCGCGTTTTTGCAACGTCAGCACTCCATTCTCAGGTCGCGCCCGCGCGCGCCAATCTGAATACGAATCTGAAGAGTGTTTACACAAGCGATTTTCAGAGCATGACAACGTGCTTGCATTTAGCTTGTAAATGGTGTTCACATCTGCCAGTTTGACACGTTACCGGAAATACTGCCGGTGAAGCAAATATCGGTTCAATATATCGGGATCGGTTGGGATGTATCAGTTTTTTACGATATTTCATGTTCCAGTACAAGGAAAATATTTTTGAGATAAGCAGTACGAAATATTCTTTACTGGGATTATTTGATTATTAATTTTGGGTGCTATTACAAAAAGTGGGTTGGCTGTGTTCACTTGGAAGGAGCTATGAAGTATGAAATAATTAATGAAATTACAAATATATTAGATGGATACAATGAATATGTTATGCAATCTTAAATAAAACTTTGAACGGTGAAAGCAATTACAAAAACATCTATCTACACTGATATTCATCAGTGTCACAACGATTAACATAGAAATTGTATGAACTTGTATGACAGCTTGTAGTTCTCCAGCATAGAAATATAATTTCCTATGTGATCAATCTCCTATTTTTTCTTGGGAAATATTTAAAACCTGCAAATTTAATTAGAATTGTAAATTTAATGGAATTGTAAGTTTAATTAGAATTGCTATTCAATACTGTTGTCAATATCCGCCATTGCGGAAGTCTTCAGTATAAACTAATAGCACTTAAAGGAATTCGAAATTAATAAATTCTGTTTATGTATTGTGAAACCTCTTTTAGAGTACTTCACACTGATGATTCCGCTTGCTGCTGTTGTGGTGATTTAAGGTATTTTGGGCACGCCTTGCCGTAAAGGGAGGTATAATGGGAACAGGTTTAGGACTTGGATGTAACTTTCACAATCAACAAGTCCCAATTGCCCATTCCCAGATACTCTCCACTTTATTAATATTCTCTGGCCTCAATACCTCCAACCAATCTGACCACAAGTCTTGCTGCTCCAGTGCTGAGGTCGACAGACTAGGCAACACTGCACAGGACGGTCAAGACGGGAAAAGTAAATGAGAGAAAGCAAAGTTGAATAACAATATCGGCGGTTATATTGGCTATTGCCCAAAAAATTACAAACAAGCATAAACAAAATTGAAAATCAGTGGTTGTTGTATTTGAACAACAAACTTTGACTGAAACTGATAAATTGAGAAATTGAAATTTTAATAATATTATAATAATAATTTTTAAAGCTGATGAGCATAGAGCTCAGGGGCTTGCGTGGCAAAAATGAAGGCTTGAGACCTTGCACATACAAAATTAATAATTAAATATAATTTAATAAATCTAATTGACCCAAATATCGTAGTCATTCGTCGCTAGGCTTGCCTTTTATAAATTTTATGATCGACGCACTGACATGAGCTCATGTATTAAATTTTTTTTTTAAACTCACTGCGGTTTTCGGTGGCGATGAACTTATGGCCTCGTGCACGTGACGACGCTGGTGCCTTGGATTTGGATGCTGGATCCTCTTCCCTCTAGGTGGCGAATTACTGGATATTGGTCGCGGTTCGTTAAATTTCCTTTGACTAGACTTTTCACTGCTTAAATTCTTTGATCTGATGCTGACTTATTCACACTTATAACATTTAACAAAAACAAGTAGGACATTTAGGTCTGTCTCGGCCACTGGTTCTTCCGGAAGTCTCTCTTCTACCAATTTTTAGAAGGGTAGCATCCTCTAATCGAAGCTTCTAGAACTTTTTCCCCAAATCCTTCGATTTAATTGGTGGAAAAAGTGTTAGGTATGACTCGAAAAAAGTGACGTCAGAATCACAGCTGATCGTCATGAAACGTAATTCACAAATACTGATTGTTTTTAAATTATTAATTTTTACAAAAAAGACTTAAGCTGAACCAAAGAATAAATAAATAAATTTGTGAAATACAAAAATAATTAATGGTGCTACAACCTGTTGCTATCGGACTAAGTGATAAGAAGACTAGTTGATTGCTAATGATTCTGTTATGACTTCGGTGAGTGCTTTAAATTTTATTTTGCATGATACTATTTTCTATTGATTCTTATTTTAATAATTTATTTTATGATAATGTGTCTTCAGGTAAATTATAATTGGCTTGACTTTGTGGGTTTTGCGGTTGTCCCACTTGTTGCTACTTTTAATATTTTTTTCTTTAGGGGTTAAGTTGCCCAAACAGTAAACAAACAATTTGCCATTCATGACTCACATAAATAAACACATTTATAATACAGAAAGTGAGTAACAATAATTCAATAATAATTCGCCTATAATTTGTCTTTGGTATGTTTTAAAGCTTTTTGTCTTAAACTAATTTATTTTCTTAATTTCAGTTATGAAGTTACCTTATTCTTTTTATTTAATTTCTCGCTCAAATTCTGATCCATGACAGTATATTTGTCAGTTTATTCAATTGTCAGTCACTTCAAACTAACTTGTGAGATTCGAGCCGATATGGCCAAGTTATGAATGCTGCTGTGCAGAAAGGTCTCCATGGTGTAGTGGTTAAGGCGCCCGACCGGCAATTGGGAGGTCCGTGGTTCGATTCCCGGTGGTGACTGATATTTTTGTACAGTAGCATTCATCGATTTCCATCAGCTATTCAATACTGTTGTCAATATCCGCCATTGCGGAAGTCTTCAGTATAAACTAATAGCACTTAAAGGAATTCGAAATTAATAAATTCTGTTTATGTATATTTGTCAGTTTATTCAATTGTCAGTCACTTCAAACTAAATTTAATTAGAATTCTATTCCAATCGTAGATAGATTGAGTATATTGAGTAGAGTAAGATTGATTGATCTAAGTAGACAAAGATTGAGAGTAGATTTTGTCTATTATAATCGAATTTGTCGAAATTCACTAATTTGGTAGCTACTGCAACAGCACAGACCACCTAAGATCAAACATAGAAATTGTATGAACTGACGTAGCCTAACTTGCTTTCTATAGCATTACAATACAGTTTTTATGTAATTAATGGCCGCTTTTTTGTGAAATATTAAAAATCTGCAAATATTATAATAATAAAATAGAATTGTAAATGTTCTAAAATTCAAGTAGATGAAGATTAAGAGTAGATTTTCAACTTCAAATTGCTCACATTTCAAAATGAAAATTCAGTAGCTACAGCAGTAGCACAGAGTTCTATGAACAGTAGAACTCACGCCCAAAAGGAACAAATTCGATTCTTGGATTTCTTGTTCCATGACGAACTGCGTTGTTAATATTAACTTGTTATGCGAATTTAACGACTTGCAGTCAAATATTCATTAAGAATAAGTAAAATTTACTTACTCTGTAGGCCGAGCGCTTTCGGATCTTTTAGATCCGTTTTCAGAGGCGTGTTCCTTGATCATCGATGTCAGTTTTTTGGTTAGAAGATATTCAATGTACTCAATGATAATCTCCATCTCAAAATTAAACACAGTCATCAGACCTAACCCTTGACTCAATTTTCGTAGTCTAATTTAATTTCAGTTGGCTAATGATTGAGTTTATAAAACAATATTAAATAAATTTGTATATCATTACTTAGTAATCAATTGTTATTATACTTAATTGAAATATTAGAAATTATTGTTTCTCTGAAACAAGTATTTTATTCTTATGAATTATAACTTTATTCATGTGATTAAGGCTCAAACAGATGAATAAGGGGGGCCCGAGGGCTATGTAAGAATCTGATTCCAATTGCATATTATGATGGAGAAGCTCATTTTAAAAATCATAATGTTCCTATAGAAGAAGACCTAAGAACCTTACTTTTTCCGTTTTAAATATTCTTTATATGCAAGAAAATTTCGAAAACCCTCATACATCACTGGGAATTTCTTGACGGAAGATCCATGCAACATTTCATTGAGTTTGGCCCACGCGTTTAGCCGTAAATGCGTTCCAAATGGACAGAGAGACAGACAAATAATGCAATACGGTCGAATTGAAACAGAGACCTCTCTCCGTTCGGTCAACAGCATTCATTAATATAATGAACACATCGGTTAGAGACTTACATTTAGTTCTGTTAAAATGTGGAAAGCGAATGACTATTGCCAACTGCTAAAATTATAATAATTTGAAATGTGTGAATAAATAGAGAGAAAAATAAATTGGAGAACGTTTTCATCTTTTTGTATTCCATTTTGGTTTTTCACAATATCAACAAAAATCATCAAATATCCACCAACATCTTTTTTTTTGGAGGATGAAGCCCACATAGGTCTGAGACCTGTGCGTGGGTAATGAGTTGGATGATGGTGATTGATGTGTTGAACCTACAGTTTTAGGTGGGTTCCGAACCACCGGGAAGTGATTTTACAGCAGAGGACGTGTCTTTTTTGCTGGCCAATCTAATCGGTCACCGTTACAAACAGGACCAATGAGAACGCAGCTTATCTCTATCTGATTGAACACATACATGCTACGGCTCGCGGCTATCACTTCCCTATAAAATAAATAAAATCAAATTACATCAAATAAATTGACGTAAGCTTCTGATTTAGCCAATTATCACACGCTTCAATGAACAATGCACAACCTCACTATGCAATACTGGTGACAATATCAAAACTACACAAACTTAACTCTAACCTACCTAACCCTATAATGGATGTAGTTGAACAGCTCCTTGTTGGGAGAAGAGAAACTGGAGTGAGGAGTGATTGATGAGTGAAGCTAAGTCAGTGTGACTGGTGGTGGTAATAAGACAACTTCATCGGTCAGGATTTCAATGTAACTGAACAGAGGAGGTGAGGAGGACATCATTTTTCATCACTGTTGGACAACGCCACATCATCAAACAACAGTCTCACTCACTCTATCATTCTCTCTCACTCATTAAATCACTCTCCCTACTCTCATCTCTTTCATACTCACCCCTCACCATGTCCTACTGCCTCAACTCTCATTCTCTCTCACTCATTAAATCACTCACCCTACTGTCATCTCTTTCATACTCACCCCTCACCATGTCCTACTGCCTCAACTCTCATTCTCTCTCACTCATTAAATCACTCACCCTACTGTCATCTCTTTCATACTCACCCCTCACAATGTCCTACTGCCTCAACTCTCATTCTCTCTTACTCATTAAATCACTCACCCTACTGTCATCTCTTTCATACTCACCCCTCACCATGTCCTACTGCCTCAACTCTCATTCTCTCTCACTCATTAAATCACTCACCCTACTGTCATCTCTTTCATACTCACCCCTCACAATGTCCTACTGCCTCAACTCTCATTCTCTCTCACTCATTAAATCACTCTACCTACTGTCATCTCTTTCATACTCACCCCTCACAATGTCCTACTGCCTCAACTCTCATTCTCTCTCACTCATTAAATCACTCTCCCTACTGTCATCTCTTTCATACTCACCCCTCACAATGTCCTACTGCCTCAACTCTCATTCTCTCTCACTCATTAAATCACTCTCCCTACTGTCATCTCTTTCATACTCACCCCTCACAATGTCCTACTGCTTCAACTCTCATTCTCTCTCACTCATTAAATCACTCTCCCTACTGACATCTCTTTCATACTCACCCCTCACAATGTCCTACTGCCTCAACTAATAAACTTTCCTTCTTCTCTATTCTGTTATTATGAATTTTCTTGAATGTTTAGTGCAGTTGATATATCATCTTTCTTCTCCTTCTTCCTCTTTTTTCCTCCTACTTTTTCTGTTACCTCATCTTCTTTTGCTGTTTCTTCTCCTTCTTCATCTTTTTCTTCTTTCATTCCTGTTTCTACTTTTCATCACTTTTCTTCAATATATCATCTTCCTTCTTCTTCCTCTTCTTTTCTTTTTCTCCTACTTTTTCTGTTACCCCATATTCTTTTGCTGTTTCTTCTCCTTCTCCTTCATGTTTTTCTTCTTTCAATCCTTTTTCTACTTTTCATAATTTTTCTTCCTCTTCTTTTCTTTTTCACCTACTTTTTCTGTTACCTCATCTTCTTTTGCTGTATCTTCTTCTTCTCCTTCTTCACCTTTTTCTTCTTTACATCCTTTTTCAACTTCTACTTCTACCTCTTCCTCTTTCTCTTCTTCCTCTT